>LAPY01000791.1:130039-156414 GCA_000970635.1 Eragrostis tef
ACTACGCGTTCCAGTTCTACGACGGCGGCGTCATCGACGGGCACTGCGGCACGGACCTGGACCACGCCGTCACCGCCGTCGGGTACGGCACGGCCAGCGACGGACCAAGTATTGGGTGATGAAGAACTCGTGGGGCAAGTCCAGCACGGCTACGTCAGGATCCGCCGCGGCGTCCGCGGGGAGGGCGTCTGCGGCCTCGCCAAGATGCCGTCCTACCCTAAATACTTGATCGCAACGATTAGCTAGTGATCGCATCATAGAAGCGATGCATATATCACGCACGGTTGGTGTTTGCATTTTGCTTGCATGGTTTGGTGCCGGTGCCCACGTCATAGCGTACTAGCCTGGTTAAGACTAATCGAGATTGAAAATTTATGCATGCAAGGTACTATGGTATAGGCGTATATATATACTCCAATATATTGTAATGTGTGTAGATGGTCGACCGTCCGCAACAAGAAGAAATGGAGCTTGTGATGACGGATATGTATTGTGCAGACTGGCTTGAAATCAGCAAAATGAATAATATGATGCGTGAAGTGTATCTTGATATAAACTCAATAATTACGTGACTTGGTAATTGGTACTTTGAGAGTTGACATTTGAGATGTGGGCACGGATATTAAGAAGAGATATAAAATAGTGGGCGCATAAGAAACAAAGAGGAGAGAGATAGAGATAGAGGTGTATTAAAAAGAGAAAATAATGTCTTAGAAAGTAAGAATTCGAAGTCTTTTGAGAAAATTTGAGAAAGTTAAAATGCCAAGTAAATATCACGAAATCTCTGTCACTACCGCCCATCAGCCCCAGCTGTTCCCGCGATGCCGGCTTTGGCAACATGTTTTTTTTTTTTGGATAAAACTAGTAACTTACCCGTGTGTTGGAGCCACAAAATTCACAAAATAATTGGACAAGCCGGATTATTCTAATGGTCCTCGTCTGAAATTTTTCCCTTTGCATGTTATGTTAATAAATTGGAAGTACTTGAAATCACATGGTTAATACTTCAAAACTACCTTACACATATGATATTATGCTGAAAATCCTATTTTCTTTTTAGTGTTACTTCTAAAATAACATGACCACATAGTTTCTATAAGCTTGATAGGAGGCTTAAACTTGAATAATAGTAGTTCAAGTTTTCAGACATAATTACTTATTTCTAGGTGTGCAATATTGCTAAATAATAGTGTTCATGCAGTTCCAAAAAATATAGAGGTACTTACAAATTTCGAAGTCACATTGTAAATTTCAAAAGAACCAGGGATCTGCTTTTAAAGATAATGGATTGCTGATTTAATTATGGTAAATCAAGGTGCACTCCTCAATAACACATGACCAATAGAAAATTCTATAAATTAAGAATTTTTTTCGTAAATTTGAATATTTCTTTTTCTTGTCTTCCTCTGCTTTTTATAAATATGTCGTACTTTAGGGCCGTCGTTTGGCCCATAAGGACCATCCGACCACCTACCTCTCGGGAGTGTGTCATATAAAAATGGCAAGTTATGGTTTGGAACCTTAATTCTCTTTCTTTCCTCTCCTCATTTCAATGTGCAGAGCGCGGCGTGGCAGAGTTGGCCATCAACATGGATCTTTGTGTCAGCTAGGAGGTGGCACTAGCAGGACTCCACTTGCGAAGCACCAACGAACTCCCACCCAGTCATGCGCAACGACGCACAGGTGGCGGCGGTGGCAAGGGTGGCGGGTTGAGGCGGATGTGGTGGCTCAAGGCCTTGTCCTCTGTAGTCTAAGGTACGACCCAATCCATTTGTTAGAACTCATGACCGAGGGAGAGAGACGCTACGCACGCGAGAACTTTGGCGAGGGGGGTATTGACGACAACACATGGTCCTCCGCCGCATCCTCTCGTTCGGTCACGAGTTTCGCCAGATGTAATCCATCAAGCGGTCCTCGATGATACCTCGAGCCTCCACAACGACTTGGCTGCGCACGAGAACAGAATTATGCTATCATTGAGGTAGGACGCCTCGTTTCTAGAGTTAGGGTTCAAAATTTTGAAGAATTATTTGGTTTAAGATCTCTTGATTTTCTCTTTGGACCGGAGATTCACATCCATCGTTGAAAGCCCAAACCATCCACAACCCTTAGGCCTAGTTTGGCAGCACAGGGAAGGGCGCCCCGGACGTGCACATTCCCGAGGGGAAATCCCTGCACACTTCCACCCCGGGGGGCGCGTTCCCTGCTGGCCCGCTAATCCTCGTATGGATTTGGGAGCACAAGGATTGCTTATCCCTGCAGGCCGCGGGTGTAGCGTTCTCGGCTTTTTGCATTTGTGCAGTGCATGCCGATGCACGCGCCAGGTGCTAGCAGTTTCTGCAATATGCGTGCGTACGCATGTCCAATTGATCGTCATGCATCCATACAAAATGCTTGAGAAATGCATAAAAATCATAAAACATTGTTGGCACCAATACAGCGTAATTTTGACAAAAAAAATATACTAGTGTCCACCATTACATGCCTCATTTTGACAAGAAAATAAACATTCCACCAGTACATGCATCATTTTCACAAGCAAATAAACAATCAAAGCTCTGAGATGCATACAAGGTGTCTGACAACACATTCACAAAGTTTACAGGTCATCACATTATTACTCGGAACAACTAGTTCTTAAGTTATAGGAGATTGCTCAATGAACAATCTAAAGCTCCCGTTAAAAAAAAACAATCTAAACCTCAACATGCTGCTAGCAGAAACAAGACTTGTCTCTCTGTTCTTCCCACGATGATGTATTTGCAAGTTTCCCATCTCTCAAGTATCTGTAAGCCTTCTGCAAGTAATAAAAGAAACATAATTAAAGCGATGAAATAAAATGGTTTTATGAGACAAGGTGGTTGCCACGCAATAAAAAGGTTCTGTGTGCATCAAAGCTATAAGTCTCAACCTCACAGAGACGAGGAATATGGCATGCTAACTATATGTTTCTGTTTATGAAAGTTGATATTCATAGCACAGATTATAAAAACAGAGTTTTAAGTATCACATGTGACTATACAACGTATTTTTCTACAGGCATAATTTCCTAGCACACACAACAATAACTCCAGGAATAATTTAATGTACTAATTGATTAGAAACATTGAGTGTGCATATGATCTTCGATATAGTAAAACATCAGGCAATAATAGCCAAGCCAGTCAGTTTCCTCAAAGTGCTGCATTTATTGGAAGCTACTCAAAGTGCCAATACCAACAAGAGCTGAAACATACTTGCAAGAGCTATTTTCAGATATAAGAGGAAATGAAATAATACACATACCTAATCTGCCTCCGTCAAATGAGTCGCACGTTGTGATTGGCGGCAATATACATACCTAACCATATTGGCGGCAAAGGAACATTCAGTTGCCTGGACATTAATCTAAAAAAATACATGTAGGAGAAATAATGCTTTTGGCAATAAGATTTAAAATTGAGAGCTAATGCCGTGATAGAAGTCATGGCAAAATTCAGTCGGCTAAGCACTGAACTAACTGGCCAGGTAAAGAAAAGTTCTTGGTCTTTGATAAAAGTGAAGTTCACACGTTCAGCTATTGTTGTGTCTCTTTTATTCAACTCAAACCATACGAAGTAGAATCATCAGCTTACAAACTAGAACTACAACATAAGTAGAATCATGTATGAATTTGTGATGAATAGGTTGTAAATTTGTAATAGCAGGCTAGTACCCGAATTGATGGACCTGTGAAGTAGCAGTCTAGCATATTCAAGAAATATCCATATTGTCAAGCACAAATATATTAGTCAAATTTTGTAAGGCTATACTAGACTATCACTTCATATATGATTAGATCAATACTACAGATAGCAATGTTCTACATCGGCAGTGGCACATAAAGCCAGAATGATACAACGTCCCTTACACAGAAGATTTTGCAACCGGGAGTAGAATAAAGCACAATCTTGTTATAAGCATTTATCAATTTCAACGCATATGGGAGCAGCTAAAAGTTACCATGATACTACAGCACGCTCAACTATATGTACACATTATACTATTATATTACGATTCGTAAGCAGCTAATCAAGCACGCAGAAGATGGCATCTCAGCGCAATGCGGCGTGCTGGAGAAAAGAGAGCAATCGAGTGTACCCAGATGAGGCGATTCTTGGGCTTGAACTTCTTGACGGCCTTGAGGTTGTCGTAGATAAGGCCGAATCCGGTGGACTTGCCGCCTTCGAAGGGGTGCGGAACTTAAAGACGAAGATGCAGATGGGGCCTTCACCTTCTATAGCTTTGCCAGCCTCGGATCTAGCAGGAGACACCACGGATCCGGCAGGGGACGCCACAGACGAGCTCTCTCGCACGGTGGAGGAAACAGCACATAGGATTGGGAGGCGGCGAGGTTGCGAGTGGGGAAAGAGGAGAGGAGCATGAGAGGCGGGCGAGGGAGAGGAGTGGTTGGCGGTGAGGAGACGAGAGGCGAGGCGAGGCGGCGCTGACGTCGCGATTCGCTCCCGAAGGCGGCGAGGATTTTGTTCCCCGTGTCACGAGGCGTTTTTTTTTGGCCCGGAGAAAATGGCCGAACCCGGGACAGGCCTTCCCGTGTTCATGGGTTTCCAAAGGCTGCGGTGGGCTTCCTCGAGCTGCTTTCCCCGCAGGCGGCCTTCCCCGGGATTAGGCCGGGATCCCCGCGGGGAACCGAGTTCCCAAACGAGGCCTTAGCCCGTGCTCCGCAGCCCTCCCGCACACCATCAAAAATCCCGGAAGAGACGTGCCGGGTTACGCCACTTCGGCAACTTTCCCTTCCCCCGCCCGCGGTCTCCGCCGCTACCCCGCTTCCCCCTGCTTTTTTTCGCGTAAGCTGCCGTGGAACGCACTACCGCCGCCAAATCCCAGGCCCTCCGTCTCACCCACCACCCGTGCTCCGCCGTGTAGCGCGCGCGCACGGCTCGCCACCCCCTCCACGCCACCCGCGCGCGGACTGAAGAAAACGGCCCAAAAAAACCGTGCGCTACTGTGAAAAATCTCAAAAACTCCGTCTCGGAACATACGTGCTGGGCTCCGCCGCTTCCGCAACTTCCCCGCTTTTCCTAATCCGAAAAGTGAAAAAAGGGCTCCAAAACCACAGAAACAGAGCCGAATTTCGCCGTGCGCCTGGACCCAGTCCGCCCTTGGTCGTCTCGCCTTCGCGTCCGCGACCACCGGCTCCGAACCCCCGCACCAAAATCCCCTCCTTTTTCCTCTTCCGGCTTCCCCAATCGCCACTTCAAAAGTTTCCCCAATCGACGCGTTCAAGGAGAGGAGAGCTCGTGCTCGCGGATTTATTACAGATTCAATCAATCCTTCCCCAATCTAGCCGCCGGCGTCGCTACTACGGTACGTGCCCAGCTTCCCCTGCCGTCCCCCATTTCTTGCCTATTAGGGTTCTTGATTTCGCATACTCCGCCGGTCCCGTGTGATTGAATCTGGATTCCCGCTGTCTTTCCGGCAGGATCGGAGCAGAAATTTATGGCAGCTGCAAGTGTCGGCATGCCCTAGCCAGCGGCAGCCTGCGGCGATCGTTTCTTGGACAGGATTGCCATGTCGTGGGGGCGGTTCAACGTCCGCCCGGGGACCCCGGCCTGGTCGGGGCCGCGGCCGCGGCCGCTCGGGAGGTGCTCCACGCAGAAGCCCGCGCCTTGTCCCGTCGTGGTTATCGATGAGGACGATGACATGGACGACGGCTCCGACTCGGAGGTCTACATAGTGGATGGCGCCGCGGGGAAATCTGTCCCCACGACGTCTAGGTCCCAGGCCAAGAAAGGGGAAGGCTCATCTGGTAATGTGATCGACCTAGATGATGATGAGGAGGAGGTGGAGGAGATTTCTGGAGGGGATAAGGCAGGCCCCAGCACTGCCGCCCCCGCCGCAGGACCGCCAGGTGCCACAACGCCGGGGCGTGCTTCTCCGCGTAACAGATACGGGTTGGATTGCACATCTGATAGCTCTGACTCTGAGAGCGATCTGTCCGACTCCGAAGGATGGGACTCTGAGTCTGATGACGGTGGTGCTTCCGATTGCGAGATTATGGATGACACGTGTGGGACAGCCCGTAAGATGTGGGAGACGGCTGCGTCATCAAGGAAAAAGATGCCACATGAAGGCAGAGAGGGTAAGGCTACTGCATCCGCGTCAAGTTCTGGCTCTGAGACACGAGTGGGAGGAAATGCGGAGGGTCTCTTTGGTTCAGAAGAAGACCATCTAGATGAGGACTACTTCCAGTTTTTCAGTTATGCAGATTGCAGTCTAAATGGGAACATGCATTTCGCTGATGCATGGAAAGGTGAGCAAAGTAGTACTTGCCGTGCTAAGAATTTCAATGGCCCTTCTTCAGTGCCAGATGCTGAAGAAAGTTTGAATGGAAATGTTTCTGATGGAAAAGAAACAGAATGTGGGCAAAAGAGTAATGGCAGTGCAAAGGACAGCCCTAAAGAATGCCATCTCAATGACGAAGCATCTCAGTATTTTTGTGATGCCCGCAAGGAAAGTGGGCACAACATAACTGGTGACACAAAGGATGGTCGCAACCCATCTTCAGGGCAAACTGCCAATGAATGTTCTAATACAAATGATTCAAATGGAAAAGGACCTAAAAACAGTGCAAGTCCTACTTTGGATCCTGGTACAGCTCGTGAGAATGAAACAGCTCATTTGCACAATGGTGCTGTACCTGAAAAAGCCTCGGATGGAATTCAATCTCCTCACCTGGATCAAACCTTTGTCAATAGCTTTGTCTCTGCAAAGAGGGTATTTCCTGCAAGCACCTCAACTTGTTGGAATGATGGAAGTCCTCCAATTTCTGTCAGTACACCTGAAAAGATGGATGAGAGGATACCTGAGGGTGCATGTTCACGAAAGGATCAGTCACCATCAGATGCTCAAAATGTCATATCAGGGAGCTTCACATTTTCTCAGAAGGGTCTGGTTGATGATCCAGGATTAGGACAATTTACTTTGGTTCAAGAGGCTTCAAACTTTCAGGATAGTCTGATTGGTGAACGTGAAAAACATAAAGAATCTGCTGAGTTCAAACGGGCAGCAGAGGAGGAGTGGGCATCCAGACAGCGGCAATTACAAATACAGGTACAGCAATTTGCTTCTTTCCCCTGAGTTTTAGTTATGCCAGGACTATGTGATAACATGCATACATTTTGGGACATAAAGTTCAGCATTCATAATCAATGTTCTTTTACTTGCCCTAGGCTGAAGACTTACATATTAGGCTTGCCATGTTTAACAACATTCTAGAAAGACAGATGTAACATGCGTTGGCACTCATGTCACCACTCATGACTATTCTCTATTTGGAAAACGAAAACATCTTTTTGTAGGCTGAGGAGGCAAAGAAATTGCGAAAGCGAAAGAAGGCTGAAGCTCTACGATTGCTTGACATGGAGAAGAGACAGAAGCAAAGATTACAAGAAGTCCGTGAATCGCAGAAAAAGGTATCTTATTTTGATTGGCCAGAGTAGTATGTGTTACTGGCTTAATTAGCTGTTAACTTACATGCTTTAGCATTTTGTTCTCTGTTTCTTATGGACTTAATTTTCTTTCTTCCTGCAGAATGAAGAAGAAATACAGCTAAAGGAGCAGTATCGAGGCGTAGTAAGAAAGGAGCTTGAAGACACTGAAAGGAGATATAGAGATATGGCAACAATATTGCGTGTATTAGGCATCCCTGTTGAAGGTGGTGAGGTATGTCCTGTTACTGTGGATACACATGACCCTTCACATGATTGTGGTAAAGCGGTTTATTTGATGCTACTAGTTTCTTCGTTGCTACATTGATATGTACTTGTTTGCCTACAATAAAATCTAGTGGTCATTGTCCCTTGTTTGACCTTAAAGACTTTGTTTTTCAAGTCAAAGTTTCATGACCAGCTGTTGTGAGTTTCTCCCACAATTGCAGGCAGATAAAATCAACATATTCTCATAAGGAAATATCCTAGTTGCATAGCTGGGAACATCAATAGCTATATCTTCCATAAAACCAGTGCTCGATTCGAGTAGCTAAAAATGTACTCAAAATTTTCCAATATAAGCATTCTGACAATGACAGCTATTTTTCTGCAATGCTAGGACCATACAAAATCTCTCGTATTCTGTTTTTCCTCAAAAGAAAAATAATTTCATTCTCTTCTCATAATTATTTACTTATTGTGAGACTGCTTTCCCTTTCAGGTTAGAGCTGCCCTTAAGCAAGCTCAAGTGAAATTCCATCCAGACAGGGTATCAAGAAGCGATATTTATCAACAGGTCAAAGCAGAGGAGACTTTTAAGTTTATTTCACGCCTGAAAGAGAAGCTTCCCCGTTTTCCTTAATGGCATATTCTAGTTTACTCAAACCATCCCCAACACATTCTTTTGTGTGCGTGTTTTTCTGTATTTTCCTTTAAGGAGGCAGAAATCTTACCATCAGGCTCAAAATCCAGAGAGTTGACAATACATTCATTGTCGTCGTTAGAATTAGGACTGGTTAAACTTGACTTTGTGAAGTGGTAGGATTTATGTTAGCTGTGAACTGGGATGGTTGCACTCTTTTTGGTCTGTGATGGGAAAATGGGTTGTACAGAACAAATGGCAGAAAGATCCTTCTCTTTCAGACGATCAATCCTAATTTGTTTGACACAATACCAGGTTATCATGTTTTGGATGAGAATTTTGCAATTTTACCATTGGCTACGGTAGGCTTTGTTCTCGTTTTGGAAAGACTGGTTGCTCAGTTCTTTTGTGTGGTTTTTTTATTCCTTTTTATTTACAAGAAAGATTAATCGTGCTAGTCGAGCAATCCCAGCTGCATCTGTAGAATATGGATTAATCTTTTGTATGAGCTTTCATCTTTTGTTACGTTCGAGAAATATCAACTCTTGTCGGCGAGCAATTTAACGGTCTTTCCTAATTTATTGTAAGAAAGATCAACCTTCATAATCCAGCAATTCTAAATGCATGTGAAGTGTTGTGGATTTGCACCAGGCTAACGTCAATTAAAAAAATGGAGTCCAAATTTACACTAATTCGATTGTCCTGACGTCGCTAAATAAAGAACTCGGAGTGAAATAAATATGGAGCTGCCTTACGAAGTACTAGGCTTAAAAGCCTGGGTGCCCTGCTTTACATTCTGCTCAATGGTGGGTAGATATAAAAACGATTCGTGGTCACTGAATTATGTACTGAATTATGTACGTGAAGAATGTGACACACAAGGCTCAAATGTAATTCACAACCACGCTCATTTGTCATGGGAAATGGAGAATTTGCCATTCATGCTACGCATATATTACATGGGTAAATTACTCGTTGGGGAGGCGAGGGAGAATCGGTGATGCACAATGCAAATATACACATTGCAGCTTGCTACTCATATGCTGAAATCACGGTAAACACCTGCTTGAATCATCTAGATCGACGATGATACACCAGCACATCGGATGGAGAGCAGGCTATCCAGGGAAGGATGCTACCAAGTTGCTTAACGTGGGCTACAACGAGACTGGCAAGTCTTCAGCTGCTGAGGTGACTCAGCATCCACGGTGGCAATCCAATGCGAACCTGCGGCTGCTCTGCGGGCCCGTCCACCCTTACACCTGTTGCCGCAGGGTAATTACTGCACTGAAATGTCAACAAAAGGCACCAAGAACTTCCAGTGTGGCAGTACCCATTTGGACAGGGAAGCAGAGCCTTTGGATTTGCAGAAAAATAGTTCGTTGCAAGTGCCCATACCGTGCAGGGATTCAGTTAACCAAATAATGGATTATTGAAAGATTGGAGAACGTTGAAACTAAGCTTGGATGTGATGTACCTGACATTTACTGCTGGAGGAGCTTCTCGCATCATGAAGGGCGAGGAAGACGAACTGGTCTGTGGTTGTTGAGTGTGTTCCCACTGCACTTGCTGCCTGTGGACCTTCTGCTTCTCCGTAAGCTAAACAAGGAGCAGCGATTTCTCTCAGCTTGACTAACCTAATGCAAAACAGAGGGCGAGATGGAGAGTGGATGGGAGCAACGACCCTATACCTCCTTCTGCAGAACCTTGTTCTCTTCCTGCAGTGACCTCTCCTGCGTCCATAATGCAGCATGTGTCAGAACAAGAGGAGACAGTTTTGCGTGGACGTTGGGATCACAACTCATATTATGGATATATATTATATATATACACAAATTATAGTACTCGCAAGTTCAGATATGTTAACTAGCAAAGTTTAGAGTACTATACACAAGTTTATTAGAATGCTAATTAGGATCACAACTCATCTGATGGACATATACACAAATTTCAGAGTACTATAGTTTCATAGTGTGTTTCTAACTAGCAACTTCTAACAATGTAACCAGGACACACACACAAAAATACCTTCCGTTGAAGCTCTGAAATTGACTCGAGCATAAGCTGGCTCTGCACACGCAGCAAATTATAAATGTCAGCTTTTGAACATACAGAGTATGTTATTGTTGAGGCAAAGAAACCGCAAAGTGGTGCCTTGTTGTCTGAAACTTGATCACATCAGTATTATTTCTGCTACTGGACTTTACTACCTTTCTGGATCTGATATGTTTTAGTGAACTTTCCAGCTGCTGCTCTAGTTGCTGAAGCTCCTTTAGGTTCAAAGTTTCAAGTTCCTCTCCCATGAGGTGCCTGCAGGAGACAGTAATTTGGTCATATTTACATTCAACTACTATGCCTAGTACTTTTGCAGCACCTTAAGTCAACTAAAATTACTTTTGACATTTCTGTATTGTTTCGACCTTCGCCTTAAGTTTTCTATATTCATGGCACCAATTACCCTACACAAGCAAAGAAGATTTGCATCAGTCAATATCATCAATGACATAAACAGGAAGGCTACCGATTTAGTATTTCAGAATCAAAGAAACTCAACTATTGATTCAGTATATCAGATTCTTATCCTTCTTAACACGTCCTATCATAGTTGTCGCCTTTTGGTTCGACAATTTATTTTGACTAATGTTGATTGATGGAGTACTATGGATGCATAATGCCTTATAGGGATCTAATTTTCCAGAACATGATGCAACTAACTTTAGAAGATTACCCCACAAGTGCAATGTAAAACTATTTTTGGGCTGTGCCAAATAAAATTGGTCATACACATTTCTAACAATTCTTCACTTCATCCACAGTATTCTACAAATCTCAAATATTTCCTCCAATAAAACACTGCTGTTTAAGTTACATGGTTAGACTCATAATGAATCCAAAGTGGCAAAGAGGTTATCTCTAATGTCAAGACCAACTCATTTATTGTGAGTATAGAAAACAAAATGCATAAGGAAATCTCCTTGTGAGTTTGTTATTGTTTGAACTACTATCGAATCAAGCTGACCGGAAATATGCCTCAAATCGGTAGTTGCATGCTTGGACCTAAAACCTGTCGTAGTTTTAACGAGTGCCTACCCAGTAGCTAGTACCCTTGTGACATACAAATGAGACCAATGAGTTGATCTGCGTGAAAATAAGGGATGGCATTCCCAAAGGACCAAATAAAACAGATACAAGTAGATAAATGGCTTAATTTATTCTTAAATGTGGCTAATAATGCAATTTGATTATGAAAGATTTAGGTATGTATTGGCTACAGTTTCCTAGAAATAATAAAAACCCCACTAGTACCACTATATACCCCTACATTATGCAAAAGACATGATAACCAGTTACTTCTAAATTGATTGAAACGTTGTGGAAATAAATATAGCCAAGCAAAGAAGATTTGCATCAGTCAATATCATCAATGACATAAACAGGAAGGCTACCGATTTAGTATTTCAGAATCAAAGAAACTCAACTATTGATTCAGTATATCAGATTCTTATCCTTCTTAACACGTCCTATCATAGTTGTCGCCTTTTGGTTCGACAATTTATTTTGACTAATGTTGATTGATGGAGTACTATGGATGCATAATGCCTTATAGGGATCTAATTTTCCAGAACATGATGCAACTAACTTTAGAAGATTACCCCACAAGTGCAATGTAAAACTATTTTTGGGCTGTGCCAAATAAAATTGGTCATACACATTTCTAACAATTCTTCACTTCATCCACAGTATTCTACAAATCTCAAATATTTCCTCCAATAAAACACTGCTGTTTAAGTTACATGGTTAGACTCATAATGAATCCAAAGTGGCAAAGAGGTTATCTCTAATGTCAAGACCAACTCATTTATTGTGAGTATAGAAAACAAAATGCATAAGGAAATCTCCTTGTGAGTTTGTTATTGTTTGAACTACTATCGAATCAAGCTGACCGGAAATATGCCTCAAATCGGTAGTTGCATGCTTGGACCTAAAACCTGTCGTAGTTTTAACGAGTGCCTACCCAGTAGCTAGTACCCTTGTGACATACAAATGAGACCAATGAGTTGATCTGCGTGAAAATAAGGGATGGCATTCCCAAAGGACCAAATAAAACAGATACAAGTAGATAAATGGCTTAATTTATTCTTAAATGTGGCTAATAATGCAATTTGATTATGAAAGATTTAGGTATGTATTGGCTACAGTTTCCTAGAAATAATAAAAACCCCACTAGTACCACTATATACCCCTACATTATGCAAAAGACATGATAACCAGTTACTTCTAAATTGATTGAAACGTTGTGGAAATAAATATAGCTCACTTTCTGTGTCATTTATACCGCTGGTTCATTACAAAATACCTTGCCACTCCACACACGCTACATGCATTTCTTAACATTTAGATTTGTTATATAAAATGGATAAGCACTTCACTGCTCCCAGGTACAGATAGGCTGTTTTCCCAAAATAATGGAGGTTCCCTCACGAACAGGTGATGGAGAAGAAGGTTCTATCAAGACCATGACAGCAAACATATGGTGTCACGACAAATCAACAAAAAAAATTCCTAAATTTGACCAAGTTTGAGAAGAAAAACTAAAGATGAACAATGAACCAGATAAACCCAAATGAATCAAACAACTTCAAATGTAGCCCAAGAAATGAGATCTTGCTCTACTATACCTGAGTTTCAGATTCGGCTGAAATGAGAACCTTTTCGGCGTAGGAGTAGCGCTCATAACGTTCTAGAATTTTGTCCATGCTGTGAAAAGGTGGAAATCACAACCAATTAAATTATGACATCCTAATTATCAATAACAAAAGTTATAGCAGGACCAAAAAGTCCAAAATCCAAATCAAAGAAACCAAACTCAAAAATGGATGAACTTTCTAACTACATTTTAGCTCATTCAATCAGTTTGAATGTGAAATTATTTCGGGACACCCCTTCACTTTTAAAGAAATCATACTAGTCTTATAGGGACAGTTTGTTAATAGTCTGTACCAACTTAGCTATCACCAAAAATGAAGCGCAATAACAAATAGGAATAATTAGATATTTGCCATTGCAATTGTTCCCAACCAGAGATCTGCCATCGCAAAAACGATAATGAGAAATGTGCCATCGAGGTTGCAATTCTTACACATATTTGCCATTGTTGACTGGTCTCAATAGGTAATGGAAGCGTGAAATGACCAAAATACCCATGTCTTCCTCCTCCAGCCAGATTTACAAAAAAAAAATTGGTTCTCTTTCTCCCTCGATTTCCTTCCTCCATACGTGCCCACCAAGATGGTGCCCGCCGACAGCTAAGCGTGGGGGACTCCTCACCTTCACCGACAAATTCGACATCATATGGTCCATAATAAAAAAATGAAAATATGGCTGGAGGAGGAAAACAGGGGCATTTTGGTCCTTTCACGGCTCCATTTCCCATTGACAAGTCAACAAATGGCAAATATGTGCAAGAAGTGCAACATGGATGGCACATTTCTCATTATCGTTTTTGCGATGGCGGATCTCTCACGAGAAACATTTGCAATGGCAAATATCTAATTGACCCTAACAAATAAGCGGAAACTTGACCTGAGCCTAGAAATGTTCTCCTTTGCAAACAGTAGAACTTGTTACTAAGACGTAAGTACCATGAACAATATCTGTGTAATTACTTTCAGGTTTGAACATTTCTTTGCATATTGTAGTATGTCTCCACATTTCTGTGTAAGTACTGTGAACTACTGTTTCATATTTATTACAGAGAACTTGCATAGAGCACTGTAAGACTTCAAATAAATGTAAATAGATAGTTGGCAAATTACAAAATATCACTAACATTTGAAAGGTCATGGTATATAATGGTATATTTATTCTATCTTTCATGCAGTAATATAATTTTCAGGCGACTGAATAATGTTGTCTAAATCCTTAAACAATAAATGTATTATGGCTTTGCGACTTTCAGGATTTTTTTCTATATGATTTTGCGATTCTGTACAGTAAAAGGATAATCTACACAGCACATTACGCTGATCTTGTAGTTCTTGATCCTCAAGTTGCTGAAAGTGTAAGTAGGTAACGAATTTGATCAAATTGTGTAGAGTACAGCAAGCACTAACTTAAAACATATTTTATCTGAAAATATTTCATGTAATCTGCACAACTTTATAATAAGGTGCGGAATTTGCACCAGATACTAAATGTGGGCAACTGTGCATAGGTAATGTATTGGGGAAAAAGGGATGCATTAGACATGAGGATAGAGTGAACCAAAATACAAAGGATCAGAATCATTTCAGAAATCAGGTTGCAAGTCCAAGTTGCGGGAAATCTGTACAACTTCCACTCTCAAATAACAACAAGAAACTAAAAATAACAGTTCAGATCAATTTAATTAATGGTGAGATGCTCCTGTGCATTGGCATTCATGGGCTAAAGGATAAGCGAGAATGCTTAACCTATATTCAAGAAGGGATTGATAATTGGTATATAATGATAGCTATAAGAGAAAAAAAATCATACATGTGATATTAGGGTCCATACAACATACATTCGGAATCTTTACAACATTGAACAGTATGCATATCATTGGAACTGCAATCTTCAAATGTTTAAATATCTTCAAAATTTTGGAAAAGCTTCAAAATATAGTAAATATATCTATATAAGCATCTTTTAGATTTTTTGGATTGAAAATTGTTGGAGATTTTCTAGTAGAGCAGGTTCATATTGTTCACTGTTCGGATCTGAGGGTTCTAAGAGTCAAAGCAAATTGCAATAACAATAGTTTTTCATGTACTTAGTTCACCTAATTAAGAGGTGATGTGGTACAGTAATAGGAATACATGATTTCGAATTTTGTTTGGTTAATTAAAGTGATTGTGTTTATGTCTTATCGTGCTTGTAGACAATTTTTGCAGGCCACTCTCAGTTAACTGTGATAGCTCTACACAGTCCATGAATAATAATGTGTAAAATAAATGGCTCATATTCATGTGGTGCTCAACATTTTAACACCAACACGCTTAAACAAAATATTTGTTCTAAAAGAAAGAACTAACATTGCATTAGCAGCTAGTTTGCAACATTATACTGCATACTTCTCATAAAAAAAAGGATTTTCAAAACACACATGACCTCTATCAACCCTCTTTGCAGAGGCATCTACCCTCATCAATCCCACCTCAGTTCGATCAAGATCATAGAGGACAAAAAGACGTGCCGATATCGAGGAAATAGTGTCTGAAAATATTCTATATTGTTTTAATGCCTATTCAGTTATGTTTGGAAGAGATACAGATTTAAATATTCCCAGTAAGGCAATAACTAAAGCTCGGTTGATCCATAGCGCGTGAAAGACAGAAAATATGGAAGAAGAAAAGAGGAAGAACACAATAATTCATGATGTGCAAAAGAGTGATTAAACGTGTAAACCTTGAGTTCACTTAAGAACCTCAGGAAGAAGAAAAGAGGAAGAACACAATATGTCCAAGAATGGGATTTGTAAGCACAATTTTGGCGAACAAAAAGCATCAATCTGAGAAAATACAACTATGGCAGTCGGTACAGTATTGGTGTTCTTCCACAGTAACTTATGCCCTTCTAATGAGTGTTTCTATAAGGAAAACATGGGTATCCACTAGCATCTCCGAACATAAACATGGGAAGCAGATAGGAGTACAAGATGTGCTATTAGCAGGAGTGAAAGGGCAGATCAAGTAAGTTCACCTACCCGCTACTATTTGACATAAAACATGGCATCGTCAACAAGTAAACGTTTCAAATGCAATTTCAGTAATGAAAATAAAGCTTATGGGTGCTCCCTGGGGCACGCGATATGTGCATGCCCTTGGAGGATTTCAGCACGATCATAAGTCAATTATGAAGATACTAACTGATTGCCTAGTAGTACATGAATTAGACAGCGCGTGAAACTACACAGTCAGCAAGACAAAAAACAAATAAGCGGAAACTTGACCTGAGCCTAGAAATGTTCTCCTTTGCAAACAGTAGAACTTGTTACTAAGACGTAAGTACCATGAACAATATCTGTGTAATTACTTTCAGGTTTGAACATTTCTTTGCATATTGTAGTATGTCTCCACATTTCTGTGTAAGTACTGTGAACTACTGTTTCATATTTATTACAGAGAACTTGCATAGAGCACTGTAAGACTTCAAATAAATGTAAATAGATAGTTGGCAAATTACAAAATATCACTAACATTTGAAAGGTCATGGTATATAATGGTATATTTATTCTATCTTTCATGCAGTAATATAATTTTCAGGCGACTGAATAATGTTGTCTAAATCCTTAAACAATAAATGTATTATGGCTTTGCGACTTTCAGGATTTTTTTCTATATGATTTTGCGATTCTGTACAGTAAAAGGATAATCTACACAGCACATTACGCTGATCTTGTAGTTCTTGATCCTCAAGTTGCTGAAAGTGTAAGTAGGTAACGAATTTGATCAAATTGTGTAGAGTACAGCAAGCACTAACTTAAAACATATTTTATCTGAAAATATTTCATGTAATCTGCACAACTTTATAATAAGGTGCGGAATTTGCACCAGATACTAAATGTGGGCAACTGTGCATAGGTAATGTATTGGGGAAAAAGGGATGCATTAGACATGAGGATAGAGTGAACCAAAATACAAAGGATCAGAATCATTTCAGAAATCAGGTTGCAAGTCCAAGTTGCGGGAAATCTGTACAACTTCCACTCTCAAATAACAACAAGAAACTAAAAATAACAGTTCAGATCAATTTAATTAATGGTGAGATGCTCCTGTGCATTGGCATTCATGGGCTAAAGGATAAGCGAGAATGCTTAACCTATATTCAAGAAGGGATTGATAATTGGTATATAATGATAGCTATAAGAGAAAAAAAATCATACATGTGATATTAGGGTCCATACAACATACATTCGGAATCTTTACAACATTGAACAGTATGCATATCATTGGAACTGCAATCTTCAAATGTTTAAATATCTTCAAAATTTTGGAAAAGCTTCAAAATATAGTAAATATATCTATATAAGCATCTTTTAGATTTTTTGGATTGAAAATTGTTGGAGATTTTCTAGTAGAGCAGGTTCATATTGTTCACTGTTCGGATCTGAGGGTTCTAAGAGTCAAAGCAAATTGCAATAACAATAGTTTTTCATGTACTTAGTTCACCTAATTAAGAGGTGATGTGGTACAGTAATAGGAATACATGATTTCGAATTTTGTTTGGTTAATTAAAGTGATTGTGTTTATGTCTTATCGTGCTTGTAGACAATTTTTGCAGGCCACTCTCAGTTAACTGTGATAGCTCTACACAGTCCATGAATAATAATGTGTAAAATAAATGGCTCATATTCATGTGGTGCTCAACATTTTAACACCAACACGCTTAAACAAAATATTTGTTCTAAAAGAAAGAACTAACATTGCATTAGCAGCTAGTTTGCAACATTATACTGCATACTTCTCATAAAAAAAAGGATTTTCAAAACACACATGACCTCTATCAACCCTCTTTGCAGAGGCATCTACCCTCATCAATCCCACCTCAGTTCGATCAAGATCATAGAGGACAAAAAGACGTGCCGATATCGAGGAAATAGTGTCTGAAAATATTCTATATTGTTTTAATGCCTATTCAGTTATGTTTGGAAGAGATACAGATTTAAATATTCCCAGTAAGGCAATAACTAAAGCTCGGTTGATCCATAGCGCGTGAAAGACAGAAAATATGGAAGAAGAAAAGAGGAAGAACACAATAATTCATGATGTGCAAAAGAGTGATTAAACGTGTAAACCTTGAGTTCACTTAAGAACCTCAGGAAGAAGAAAAGAGGAAGAACACAATATGTCCAAGAATGGGATTTGTAAGCACAATTTTGGCGAACAAAAAGCATCAATCTGAGAAAATACAACTATGGCAGTCGGTACAGTATTGGTGTTCTTCCACAGTAACTTATGCCCTTCTAATGAGTGTTTCTATAAGGAAAACATGGGTATCCACTAGCATCTCCGAACATAAACATGGGAAGCAGATAGGAGTACAAGATGTGCTATTAGCAGGAGTGAAAGGGCAGATCAAGTAAGTTCACCTACCCGCTACTATTTGACATAAAACATGGCATCGTCAACAAGTAAACGTTTCAAATGCAATTTCAGTAATGAAAATAAAGCTTATGGGTGCTCCCTGGGGCACGCGATATGTGCATGCCCTTGGAGGATTTCAGCACGATCATAAGTCAATTATGAAGATACTAACTGATTGCCTAGTAGTACATGAATTAGACAGCGCGTGAAACTACACAGTCAGCAAGACAAAAACACACGAAAAGTTTCAAGGATAAGATGAATCAAACAAGTCATCGCAGCATGCTAAGCCAAAATCCACAAAAGTGAGAACAAAGGGTAACAGATATAAAAGGCCGGCCAACGAGGGTTAAGCCAGCAGCGACGTATCTTTCTCTAGAAAGAATTGATGTTTCCTGGAAGAGCGAGATCCGAACTGGAGAAACTATGGCCGTTCATATATCCCCAAATCATCCAAACTAAGAGAAACAGATAAAGGGATTTTTCCCTTTCGATGCAAAGCTTTGTAGGAGTCAAGTCAATCAAGCAATCAAAACGTGTAGCGTACGTGGCAACAAAAATTTCCCCAAATAGAGCAGCACCAACGCCATCCCCCAGCAAAAACGGAGCATAAAATTACCTTATATATGAAGTACGCTCAACACAGAGCGCACGAGCCACACACAACACACGCTCGAATAATCAAGCAAGCAAGCAAGCGCCGTGTACCCAAAACCATAAAATTCTTAACAAAAATCGTACAGTATAATAACCGTACACATCAAACACCGGAATTATTGAAATCCGCACAGAAATGGAGCAGCAAGTAACCAAGCCGAAGCAAGCGATTGCGTTGAGACGAGGGGAATTGAGGCGATGGACAACGGAGGCGCGTACCAATGGTCGGTGGCGTACTCGTAAAGCTTGCCCTTGGTGGAGAAGATGATGAGGCCGACCTCGGCGTCGCAGAGCACGGAGATCTCGTGCGCCTTCTTCAGCAGCCCGTTCCGGCGCTTGGAGAAGGTCACCTGCCGGTTGATCTTGTTCTCGATCCGCTTCAACTCAACCCTGCCCCTCCCCATCGCTCTTGCCGGCCGTCTCCACAGCGGCCAAGCAAGCACAAGGCTGCAGCTCTTCCGAATGAGCAAAGCTACCTTTCCTCTTGGCTTTGAGCCATGACGCTAGCTAGCCCAGCAAATATACTCTATCTGAGAGCGAGAGAGGAATCAGGAATGTTAGTGGAGACAGGGCGAGGGCCTAGCTGGCAGTATCCAGTACTGTTCCGGTGTTTAATTGGTTCCTGGTTTCTTGTATCTTCCGGTCCATCTCGATCTCTCGCTGCCAGCTTCAAGTGGACGGATAACTTGGGACGAGCACGGAGCATTTACTACGACCTTACCCTAACTGGGAAGCTCGAGCGCCCAAACGGGGCCAGTCCAACGCCACATCCCAGCCTGCTGCAGGCCAATTGCACACACCCTTACCCAGGCAAGGCACGTGCATCAGTGCTTGTAAATCGATCGATGACCTGTAGGAGTATGTACTTGTGCGCACGTATGGGAACCGTATGTTGGCACCTACTGGTCAGCATGCCCATGCATGCATTGCCATTAACTGGTAGTTGGAGAAGCCCAGAATAAAGAAGCATGCTTGAAGCTGAGGAGTAATATGCAGTTTGGCGCGGCGTTTCTCTGATACCTGACGATTTCCGGGTTTTGCTGTGTTTCCTTGCTATCGATCCCTAGTAGCAAGAAGTCAGAGGAGCGTATGATTGAAACATAAACATGATTGAAATCATTCCACTTGTCTTTACTGACTGTTAGATGTCTACATATGGTAATTGTGCGGTAATCCCCTCATGTGACGCGCAGCGTGATAATGCTGGAGATGATGCATAATAGGAGCCTGGTAGCTAGTCAGCTACTAGTACTCTACAGCTTGCTCTCCCGCGATGAGCCCTGTCATCAGGAGGCAGAAAGCGTGATGGGTGCGAGGGTCAGATCCCCCATTTCCAGGAGGTGATATGCTGCTTTTACCTCCATCACCATGATGCGCTCGGGCCAGCTAGCCGTTACATGGGAGCTAGGGTGGTGCATACTGTACGTACTCATCTCCTGCCCCTTCTTGCATCGCTCTCGCACTATAGCTTGACCTCTTTCGCCTGCTACGATGGCTAGCTTGCATGGTTCTGTAGTAATAGACACTGACACGCACACGCATAAGCTATGTAGCAAATCATCAAGCACACCTGTCTAATCCCACGGAACATGCATGGAACAGATTACAAACAATAATGTACGGCGACCATGCAACCGCATACCTTTTGTACTTTCATATTTCGTCCTTTTTTCTTTTTCTTTTTTAGATGATCTGTCTCCATGTATATATATATAGTGGCATATGTATATTTAGTCTGCCAGTTTGATGTGCGCTAGAGTCTAATAATTAAATAAAAAGATCACACGATATATTTGAATCTTTCATGCAGGATTCAATCATTCAAGTGAAGGCGTGTGAATCAGCTTGAGTTGGGAGCTTTTCGTTCAAATCACCAAATTTGGGTCCTGTAGCAGAACATGGCTGTACATCGTCACCAAGACCAATCAAATAGTCCCCTACAAATCCTCTTGTTTGGATCAACTAGATAGGATGATGCTTGCTAGTAGGAGTTGGCTCTTAATTAGAACCAAACACTAGAGGTCCATATACTAGTATACTATGCTGTGGCATACTACGTATACATTGATTAACTAGTTCCCTACAATGGACCATTATATGTTGATAATGGTACGATCAAAGAAATGTTCCATTCTAGTCGGGCTAAATGAGCTGGTCAGAAAGGCTTTTAGCAAAGTGACTTTGGAGGGTGTTCAGTGCTGTTGGATGATACTAGTGCTTGAGCGTACGTAGCACGTGTGCTGTCGAGCACACTGTTGGGACTATCCATTGGTTCCTTGAGATATATAAGCCTTTCTTGTTCAACTAGAAAAAGTAGGTCCATTAACATGCTATATCTATATGTAATATATATACTACGAGTTGGAACTTATCATTGATAACCGAGTCTCGGGAATATTTTGCGTTCCTGTGTCAACCAACCTTGGTCGTAGAAACGAAAATGCTGTCAACCAAACTCTTAACACATGCGTCACGCTTGGGTTATCTAAGCTAGGCCCACTGGGCCACTCCAATGCTCAAGTTCAAGGTCGTTTCATGGAAAACGTCTGAGTTGTCTCCTCGAAGCGTCGTATAACTTCGTATAATTAAAGCGGCGCGGGGCGGGGCGCTGCCGCGACGGATCGGAGGAAGGGGGCGGTGGGCTTGGTTTCCGTGCCAGCCGTTGTCGAGCTGCCATTGGACGAGGCCCCATATCCGGACCCACGAGCCCCTCGTCGAATGGGGATGCCGATTCGTACGGTCACATCCTCGTACGGTCGAAACCGCTTCGCCCACACACACGCATTGGACAGAGAAAAACCTTCGGTGTCTTTCCGGCATATTGCTATTTTTCTCATAGTTCAGATTTTATTTTTATTAGTAGTAGTTATAACTGTGTTCGCCAATGTCCCCAAAATAAATAAAAATGAACATAATACTCTTTCAACACGTAAATTTGTCTTCATTTTTTTAGCCAAGATTTTAGCCATTTAAAATATTGTCATTTAAGAGTATTAATTAAAGTATAATTACAAAACTAATTGCAGAGCCATGTGCTAATTTGCGAGACGAATCTAATAAGGGTAATTATGCCGTAATTAAGCCATAATTAGAAGATGGTTACTGTAGCATCACTGTAGCGAAACATAGCTTAATTAGGCTCGTTAGATTCGTCTCGAAAATTAGCCCCTATTTGTAAAAAATAATATTTTCTCTGGCTAAAATTTTAGTCATTTTAGCTAGCGAAAACGAACACTTTTCTCACGTGCAATGTGTATGGATGGATGGAGCATTGGAGTGCTACGTTACTTTCGTTGCCCGTGTCACGCATGTGAGGCGCACGGGACGGCGCCCTCGAGACGAGACGAAATGTTTGGGCAAAACGGGAAAGGCTTGCGACTGGTGGGTCTGTTGGCGCGGTCCACGGGCAGGACGGCGCGTGGGACGGGCGCGGCGGGACCGCTCTCTTTTGGGCCGGTCCGACGGCACCCGTGGGCCACGGCGGCCTGGTGATGAACGACGCCGTCCTGCTGGTGATGAGCGATGCGCCGATGCCGTCCACGGCTACAGGTCTACATGAACAGTGTCGTCCAACAACCATTGCCGGATCGTGACCGGCAACGGCTTCGGAAGATAGCGGCAAGGCAACCGATGTGAGTTGGGTTGAGGTGACTCGGGTCAGGTGATGGGTGCCCTGCCCTTGCCAGGGCAGTAGAGGATTCTTTTTCCACTTTTGCTTGTGTGTATTTTTGGCAATGTACTGGCAGAAAAAAAAGGAGTGGAAGCAGAAGTATCTAGGAGTAGTATACCGCATGTAGTTGTAGTCTACTACAACTGGTAGTGCCACTCCGTACCTATATTTAGTGCCGTTAGAAAGTCATACAACCATGTCTACTCCAGTGTATGCTCGTGTGTGAAGGTAGATACAAGTCATACAACCATTTCTACGTACTCCAACGTATGCTCGTGTGAACCGTACGTAGCATCGATATTTCGATGGATGGCATTGGCAGAGGTGAAGCTCATGAGATGTGATCCGATCCATCAATTCCATAGGCTAAAGCACACATGATACGTGCATGCATCGATATCCTCCTGCTTTTAGACATGCTTGGGTCGAGAGGCCATGATGCGCATGGAAGGATAAAATTGACCTGCTGCGTACGTTTGCCAAACTTTAGGGGTGTTCGTTTCATTGAGGTCTAAAATTTAGAGGGGTCTAAATAAAAAAATCTTATCATTTAAGAGTATTAAATAAAGTTTAATTACAAAACTAACTGCAGAACCTCTGGTCTAATTCGCGAGACGAATCTAACAAGGGTAAGTAAGCCGTGATTAGGCGATGATTACTGTAGCATTACTGTAGCAAAACATAGATTAATTAGACTCATTAGATTCGTCTCGTAAAGATGTACCTATCTGTAAAAAAATTTTGTTATTAGATTTATTTAGTACTAGATTCTCTTTGTTTAGAGTCTTGCAAAATTTAGTGCTAAAGGAAACGAACACACCGCAATGATAATACTCTACAACGTCACATAGCGCAGGATCACGAGTGAGCGGTACGCTTGCTGGATATGACCAAAATACCCCTGTAGGAGTAATTTCGAGAAGAGAAAAAAAATTACACTACGTTCCTGGTCCACTCGGCATCGGCGTGCGTCAGTGCGTGCCACACATGCGCGACTGTTCACTGTGTTGACTCTCCCTTCCGTCCACACACGAATGCGTGCGCTAGCGGAGCTGGAGCATGCGCCACGCATGCGCGACGGGGTCACGGTCCGGTACTCCGGTAGTACGTTGATTAACCTTGGTTTTTTCCGAATAGTACGATGATTAACTTGCACGGCAGCCCCCCAAGCTGGCATGACAGCGTCAGGTCTATTGTCTAACCAGTGAGTATTGTACTGATGACTGTAAGGTAATGGTAGCGTTAGAGAAATGGTGGTACTTTTGGTGGTCGAGACTAATTGGATGGCAAAGTCTTTGTGTGTCACTTTCACGATGCTAATAGTAGGTGGCAAAGGTTCAGCAGAAGGTACAAGGGACGGTTCAATTATTCCTTATAATTAATATGTGCGAATTTGCTACACCTTAACCAATGTTTAAGGTTTTTCAAGTGACAAATAAGCAGGGACCATCGTTCATAGGCTATATTATATATCAAGGGCATGTTTTACCGGGCTCTGGCACCCTTAGAACTGCCTCTGGCTCTGGCTCCTCCTATAAAATGACTCTGTCTGTTTCTGTATATATAATGGAGCAAAAACACTTTCAAAAATGTTTTACAAAAATGACTTCATATTTGGCTCAGAGGAGTCGTCATGCGAAGCCACAATTTTTTACTACGGACTCCTAGTTCATTTTGCAAAGTGGCTTCTCCCAATTTTGGGGCTGATCGATGCTCTTCTATTTTGAAACATTTGGTAGCGTTTCTGTGACACCCCGTATCACTAAAATCCCTGCTAGTGCTCATGCCCAAACTGAACTGAACACAAAACTGATTCAAATTCAAATTCGAAATCATTTGTTCAAACAAGTGCCAAACCTAGGCTTGAGAAGGAAGTCAACATTTTCTGTAACAACTTGACCCAACCAAAAATCCTGGAGATAGCCCATGTCAAATGAGAATTTTGGAGAATTTTCCAGAATTTTTCCAATTCGGGAAGTACCTCTAAAAATTCAGTGAACTCCGTGCAAATCCTGCTGTTCCTCGATTTTTAGTTCAAAACTGCATCAAACAAAAAAGAAAGTTGTAGGTGGTTGATTTATTTAGTACTAGATTCTCTTTGTTTAGAGTCTTGCAAAATTTAGTGCTAAAGGAAACGAACACACCGCAATGATAATACTCTACAACGTCACATAGCGCAGGATCACGAGTGAGCGGTACGCTTGCTGGATATGACCAAAATACCCCTGTAGGAGTAATTTCGAGAAGAGAAAAAAAATTACACTACGTTCCTGGTCCACTCGGCATCGGCGTGCGTCAGTGCGTGCCACACATGCGCGACTGTTCACTGTGTTGACTCTCCCTTCCGTCCACACACGAATGCGTGCGCTAGCGGAGCTGGAGCATGCGCCACGCATGCGCGACGGGGTCACGGTCCGGTACTCCGGTAGTACGTTGATTAACCTTGGTTTTTTCCGAATAGTACGATGATTAACTTGCACGGCAGCCCCCCAAGCTGGCATGACAGCGTCAGGTCTATTGTCTAACCAGTGAGTATTGTACTGATGACTGTAAGGTAATGGTAGCGTTAGAGAAATGGTGGTACTTTTGGTGGTCGAGACTAATTGGATGGCAAAGTCTTTGTGTGTCACTTTCACGATGCTAATAGTAGGTGGCAAAGGTTCAGCAGAAGGTACAAGGGACGGTTCAATTATTCCTTATAATTAATATGTGCGAATTTGCTACACCTTAACCAATGTTTAAGGTTTTTCAAGTGACAAATAAGCAGGGACCATCGTTCATAGGCTATATTATATATCAAGGGCATGTTTTACCGGGCTCTGGCACCCTTAGAACTGCCTCTGGCTCTGGCTCCTCCTATAAAATGACTCTGTCTGTTTCTGTATATATAATGGAGCAAAAACACTTTCAAAAATGTTTTACAAAAATGACTTCATATTTGGCTCAGAGGAGTCGTCATGCGAAGCCACAATTTTTTACTACGGACTCCTAGTTCATTTTGCAAAGTGGCTTCTCCCAATTTTGGGGCTGATCGATGCTCTTCTATTTTGAAACATTTGGTAGCGTTTCTGTGACACCCCGTATCACTAAAATCCCTGCTAGTGCTCATGCCCAAACTGAACTGAACACAAAACTGATTCAAATTCAAATTCGAAATCATTTGTTCAAACAAGTGCCAAACCTAGGCTTGAGAAGGAAGTCAACATTTTCTGTAACAACTTGACCCAACCAAAAATCCTGGAGATAGCCCATGTCAAATGAGAATTTTGGAGAATTTTCCAGAATTTTTCCAATTCGGGAAGTACCTCTAAAAATTCAGTGAACTCCGTGCAAATCCTGCTGTTCCTCGATTTTTAGTTCAAAACTGCATCAAACAAAAAAGAAAGTTGTAGGTGGTTCCTGTATCTTGGTCTCTAGAATTTTTCATAATTTTTGGAGCGCCAGAAGTATGCTTTTTAATTCGCTGAACTTTGCTCGATTTAAATTCAGGGAAATACGAAAACCGGCCGGGCCCACCTGTCAGCCTCCTCTCTCTCACTGCGCGCGTCGGAACTCTTCCTCCACGTCGCCGCCGGCCACCGGAGCCACGCCGCGCGCTCCCGACCGTACGC
>LAPY01000791.1:158748-169059 GCA_000970635.1 Eragrostis tef
GATAAGTGCACTGCTTTATTGGCTAAGTACTTAATTTGAAGTAAAACTTGAAAGTAAGGACTAATTAATTAGTGCGGTTTTATGCGCATGAGTCAGCCTACCCCTTGTAGCCTTGCATACTAGGAGTCGGCTGTAGTTAGCCACGTTGACGGGTAAGTCTTGCTGAGTATTAGTTGCTCAGGGTTTGGCTCTGATGTTTTGTGCAGGTAGTACTTTTGCTCCTGACTCGTCGGGTGGAGGTGGCCAGTGGGACGGACAGCCTCCTGCAGGCTGGACTGTTCACTGGGAGCTGGATGAGTGATGTCTAGCTGAGTTCGCATCATCGGGCTTGTGATGCGGACTCGTGTATCGTGAGCGCGTGCTCTTTTGTATTTTGGACTCGTCGGACTTGTACTTATTTCGTTGTGGGACTTCCGCTGTGCTACTCGATGTTTTAATCGGATGAATGTAATAACTTAAAGATTAAATTTGTGCCTTTTATGTGATGTACTGTTGTGTCTGTTTATCAGCACGTACCGACTCGATCCTGCGGATAGCGGTAACGCTACAGCTTCACTTTGAAACTGGAGCAGTGCTGGATTGGGAGCCATACCAAAGGACGCCTAAGAATGTGAGAGAAGCTTTGTCTCATCAATGTTTAGTGATGCAGATAGATACAATAACCTAGATGAAAACATACATTTTTTTATGCTGCTAGTGCAAATTTGGACTAACCAAAACATCATCACTAAAATACGGCGGCCGTACTAAAACATACATTTTTTCGTTCCCCTTGTTGGCTAAGCAGCTTTGCATCTACTAATTTGTAAGGGAACATGTCTATTTATTCTCCGTACGCAATTTTTTTATGTCTCCAATAATCATAATATTCCCTATTCCCAACGTATCTTTAATCACAGTAAAGATAGCAACTATAACAGTCCTGCGAGAATCAAGAAATGCACGCGTTGTGCTACTTGTGCAAGACATATGTTTGGATCACAATGCATGCTGACTTATCCTCCATGAATTTGACCCTTTTTATCACTAACGCTTTATGCTGAGTTGCTGACATGCAAAGAGCCGATGAGCACATGAAAGGTAGGCAAATGGATACCATTGGATTGGATGTCAACCATCGTCGGTGATGCCTACATGGCGGACGGTGACAGCTTTCGCAGTCGTGCATCATCCCCGCGAAAGGCAAGGAAAAATCCTCAGAGTTGCATGTTATATGCACACAACAATGTGTCAATATAGTTGAAATAATTAATCAAGTAAAATACGGAGGTCCATTAACTTGCCATTGGATGTTATCTAGGATTCGAAACCCTTAAATCGCAAGCATATCATTGACGATGTGGCGTCGTATGAGGCACAATTTGCCATCAGTTTTATCTGTTTGTCTCATACTCATTTTCTATTTGGCGTGTATAGTGATGGTACTGTTATCATGAGAACAAAAACATCACAAACGACTGTCAACAATTCAAGAGGTGTTTATGAATTTTTGGACCTAGATACACACTTAGCAAGTTTGAGGAACTAAATGTGCAATTTGAGAATTCAGTGATCTAGATGATACCTCAGTGGATAACGCTTGTAGATGGTGCCCTTCACTCTAGTTTATTAATTGGATAATAAGAAGCGTTATCTACAAGCAGTGGAAGTAATTTACTCCTAGTAGGACGATTGACAACAGAAACCGCATGGTCATGAAAGGTGACAAAGCACTACGTTGACAAAAGTTCGTCCACTGGCTATATAGTCATCGAGGCTCTGTCTATCGAAGATTGGTTAGAGCACAGAGAAAGCAAAATTATAATGTGCAGCACCATCTCGGTTGTGTTTTTGTCCGTTGATAATCACCCAGACCCTCGCTCCTCCAAATTTCAACAATCAAATAATTAAGTTGTGGCAAGCCTCGATAATGTTTCAGAAAAGTTAACTGTGCAAAATATTCTCAGTGGATGAGGTGTCGAAGAATCACAGAAAAAATAACAGAAAAAGGAGTGGAACAAAAAAGGAATATTGCAACAGAAGATGTCGCTTCACCATATTCGTCTGCCGACAAAAAGAAATATGTCAAAAGACGTAGAGTAGTATGTGAGCTGTGAAAGCACGAGCCACGACCTTGTCAGTTTGACACTGGTCACGCATGGCTTGGACAAGTTAGCGTGGCACATATCATCTCCGACTCCTTTTTAGAATAACCGAGATTAACTTCCCATCTTTCTTTTTTTTCATTATGATGAAATCTAGCCGAATAAGACGGGGCTGTGGGTCTCATCCAAGCGTTGTTTCGTGCACCACTTTTACATCTATCGGTGAGGACACTACCACTGTGAGTGCTCATTATTCCGGCAACGTCACAACACAGCATGTGAGCGCCGTCCAATCGACGCAGCAGTCTGCCCGCTTATTAGTCGATCTCCTTCCATCCACTTTTAGCTCCAGGTACATGTCGAAAGCAAGTATCTATCGACACATATTTTTAGCAACTTCATGTAAGTGCAGTCAAATACTATGTATAGTGCATTCGGTCTGTTCGGTAGGTTGCAGCTGCGGCTACAAAAAAATAACTACGAACGCTGTAGCGGCTGCAGTAACACTGTAGCGACTGCAGAGGAAATAACTAAAACACTGTAGCTGCTGCAAAACAGCTTTGCAGCCAAACAAACAGGCTGGGACATGACAGAAATTTGGACATGACAAGTGGAGATATGCCTGTTCCTTGGTCTTCGGAAATTAAACAAAGAAAACAAATGCTGAAATGAAACATATGAAAGAATATTGTGAGACGGTATATGCTCGAGCAAATGCAGCCAAGGCATAATGAGGCGACATACCATCAAATCCATCAACGCCTCATAGTTTAAAACAACAGTAATATATCAGTCCAAAATGTCATACAAGCCAATGCTTATTGCCAGGCGATGTAAAATCTGAAAACATACAAAGTCCCACGGCTTTTTTTTCCCTTTAGCATCGCCACGCCACGTTACATGGTGCTAAGCAGCTGAGCGCTGAGCAACAAAATATACATACAACGTCACTTTAACAGTTCGGCAAGCAATGAGAGAAACAAAAGAGGCAGGCAAAAGCAGCAGCATAATTCGTTGAACCTATGCAGGCCTCAGGTACTTATACTGGATTCAGTGAAGCATTGGGCTGTGCTATGACATCCACGCAGGAGAGTAGCAGCTGCCCGGTGCCGGCATCGGTGGCTCGTTGATGTCCATGGTTTGAAATCTGCACAATCACAAGCGCAAACCATCATACATGTTGTCAGCGATAATCATTTGCCATCAGGATTCAGGACACTGAAAGAGGGTTGGAATTACGCAGGTTGCAGTGATGTGTTGCCCTCCAGCGCCTGGAAGAAGTGCTCTGGTTGCGGAGGATCATCCGACAACATTGCGGCGCCGGCGCCCTGCCACGGCAACAGTGGGGACGGAGCTACCTCAGCGTCGACCTCGTTCAGCTGAAACAATAGCGGTCCGACAATAAAACGATTCGGCAAAGAGGAAGAATGCTGCCTCTGCACTCTGCAGAGAATGAAGCTTGAATTGCATATACAACGCAATCATCATTTTAAAATGTCTGCTCACAATGCAGAGCTAGCTAAGGCCAATTTTATATACTATTCCACTACTACTGCCGCAGTGTGACCCTACCGACCTAGTTGTGCATCGGCTTTCCAATCACTCGCACTGGGCACATCTCCTCAGAGGAGAACAACATGTTCTTGGGAGTGGTCCAGTGATTCATGCGGTCCCTAGCTACAAATGCTAAGCTTCCTGGGAGGTTTCAGTTGAACTGTCACTTACCTTCCTTTTCAGCTTCCTGTTTGCATCTTGTAGCATTTGTTCCTGCAAGGATTGAGGACCAAACTCTCAGATATTGGATGATTGGATTGCTGTACTGCAGTAGAGACTCACAAAAACATCGCTGTGGTGGTATTATTTTATTATTTGGCGAGAGCGTTACCTTTCTCTTTAAGTCGCAGAGTTCGTCAAGTAGTACTTGAGTCTGGCAAATGCAAATGAAGAAATGTATAGGAGAGTTACTTTGACAGCTAGCTTTGTGCTTTTCAAACTCTAGGGAATTAGAAATTACACAGAACAAATACTATACGAGAAACTGTTCTGAGTATAACATGGCCATAATGGCAAATTGCAGTGGTGTTGCAAACCCTGCAATCAAAATCACAATATTCTCCTAACACTACTTTGTAAGTTTAATCTTAAATGAGAGGGAACAAACAGTAAAGATCAATAGTGATCTGCCATTTATTTCCCTTCATTTAACATCCATCTAATAATTAGATGGATAATAAATGGAGATTTTAAGAAAGCTGCTCATCAAACTTAACACGCAAATATAATAGATATTGCTCATCCCAAACGCCTTTCTATTTTTTTTACCTTTCTTGATCTTATTTTCTTTAAGGTCTTGTCTACTTGACTCTCGAGCTGATCAAGTTCACTTGTACTAAGTGGAGTCAAATCTTCACCCAGAAGATTCCTACAGTGTGTTTGCCAGTAGTTTGTTTACAAAAAACAGTAAAGAGTATAACCATAAAGATTGAAGGACGAGATGAACATAAAAAGAGATATCACCTTTGCGAGTGCTGTAGAACCTCTACTCGTGTCTTCAGCTTCACATATTCTTGATAGTTGTTCTGCATTTTTCAAAATTAAGACACTGGATTGAGAAATCCCATAATTTGACTATTTAGAAGTAAATATGTCTACACATACTCCATCTAGTTTCTTATCATTTTAACCGAAGAGATATATCATCCCAATTATGGTTTTACAGTTATATGTCAGCAAAAGCATTCGGAATGAACGCACTATTTCATTCAGAAGTATAGTTAATAATTTTCTTTTAAATTGTACTGGTAAAATTTGTAAATCTTAAACTGCATATATCCTAGAATGACAGGTCTGTTGACTGTTGGTACATAAATACACATTTTGTACCATGGACGAATGATTGCTATTAATTTAGACAATACAGTGATCATGGTTAAATGCATACAGTAAACTAGCTGTACAAAGAAACGTAAACTGCCACATCAGAAGGAAAGTCTGCCGCCATCGCATCTTGAGAGATTTGAGGCCATTGAAAGCTCGTAGTACTCTATGTCTGAGATAATTTTTTTGAAGGTCTGATGATCTTTATTGTATCAAAAAAAGCTTACTGCAGCTATAGTTTTTTTAATTTAATTGTTTTAATTTCAAAAAAATCCTTTACGTCGTTAGATTATCCCTGTTTAACTTCATACTGTTCTGGCCAATCAGGCTATGATCCAGCATGCATGGGGCTCATGTTTCATTGGACTTTCTACTTACCGGTGTGAATTTCTTTAGTAATGTTAACATAGACACAACATGAACATTTCATGAAATTTATTAGCTAGAGCAACGGATGGAGTGCTGCCACGATGTTGGATAACATGAAATGCACTCAGCCAATGCACATTATACTTGATGTCAATGATAGTACAACTCAGCTGACATGAATTGTTGTGGCGATCTAATACATATATACTCTACTAGTGCCATATACACAAATCCAACAAAATATATTAAAAGATCATCAATACTGGTTGATGTTATGCCATGATCATATAGTAGTAATATCAACATAAACAGGGCATGGATTTTTCTATCTCTTTTTTTAGTTGGTTTATAGACAGCTAATAAAAATTGGAGTTAAGTAAGCTAATAAACAAATTACTTTTAAACAGTATTGTAAATACGCAGCCGCATAAAGGTCACACCCAATTTTTGACCGTGGTTAATTTCATGAAAATATGTTACGTCAGAATGATAAAAAAGATACGACATGAACAGCTTGATTAAGTGGCTTCAGTTCGGTTGTTATTAACAGTGCTACCAAATTTGTAACAACAATTCTCTCTATATATGTAGCTTCGTAGGCTGAACATTTTGGGATTAAACAAAAGACTTATGTGAAAGGAAGGTGATAAAAATCAGTAACAACTATAGTAACATTATACATAGACGGATAATCCTCAGACCTGCATCTCATCACTAGAAGGCACTGCAGCATCAGCTGAAGCATAGATGTACCTCTGGTACCTCTCAAGGGTCCTGAGCAGGCTGTAATTATAAGAAATCACAATGCAATAAGCGATTCAGCTATCTGTATATGCATTAAAAATCCATGAAGAGTTCTAGAACACCATGCTAGGTAGCAAAGAAAAGATTTATTTATTGAATTTTGCCTTACTAGAACAGCAAAACATATGCTCGTTCAATTGATTGGAGGTTCCATGCAAGCAGGAAAATGATTAAGGAAATTTTAGTTAAAAAAGTATAGAAAGGAAGAGATTTTCTGACAATTTGAAGCCGATATTACTGAGAACCCTCATGATATCTTATCCTTCACTTCTTAAATCGATCAATTGAATTCTTGAAGAATCTCAGGGTCTATCTGTTAACCAATTCATTGGGGACCTTTTAAGCTTCTTGGGATAGAACCAGGTTTGGCTTTACCATTCACAGTTCTAGTCTAGCCCAAAGTTTTTTTCAGGTAGATCCTCCCAGCCAATTATTCAAGAGTAGAAAAAGATCCAGTGAACGCTTTAGTATGGATCGTAACGGTTATTTATGAGTTGCCCTATGGATAATGCTTTGAACTTTTCTATCAATTACTAACACCATGACAATTGGTAAAATTGTGAGGCCATGGCTATATGATGAAAGTGAAACTTGAGAACAAAAGAACAAACCAGCATAAATTGTTTATTTTTCAATTCGAGCACCAGCACGGTCCACAAGATATATATCTTCAACCATAAAAATTTGAAGGGCTAACACTATGGCATCAGAAAAAAAATGCAATTGTAACAAAGTATTGTTGTGACCAATCCGTATGCACTGTTTCCATGTTGGGGATCAGGATACTTTTGTGTAACCTAACATGATATTGAAAGGATGCATTTGAGGACGGCTTCCTTTTGTATGGGAGATAGTAATTTGGACCACTAAATTAGAAAAGGTATGTGCTGCTTATTTACCTCTTGGATATCATTAACTACGTACATATGACTATGAAGTATCACGTAGCAACACATATATAGACTTGTTTGGGTACAGGGAAAGTGGGGACTGCAGCCAAAATACTTTGAACAATTCATAACGGAATGAACGTCTCAAAAAATCAGCCATGAGTTACTATTGTTGTATTGATATATGCAAAAGCCCATTATGGCTACTCTGGTGACACTGTTTCCACAAGCTGTACTTTCAGATTTCATGCATCACCGACTTGAATCTTGACAAATTAATATGCGTGACCAGATTATGTGGTTTATGTGACCTTGCCGATAAAGTCGCTAATATGCAATCTATTAGAAATCATTGTTTTAGAGTACATGTCCTTTAGAGAAAGTAAAAGGTACAGTTGATCTTTCTCAACGTACATGCAATGCAATAGTACTCAGTACTATCACATATCATGTGAAATCATGCGACTTCTAGATGACTAGTTTCCACGAGATCTCAGTTTAGTCAAATGATTCTACTTCCTTGCAATACATTTAGTCTCGTGTACGTTCATGGAACACATACGATCCTTGCAGAGAAGCAATAGATGTTTGATTGAGAGACATGCATACTACTGTACGACGCCCTTCAGTTCAATAAAATTTTACCATTTAAACGTCAAATTCTGCTACCAAACTGTTCAGGGAATTATAAGGTCAGTTAAACCTCATACAATCATCACAAAGAAAAAGGTTAAACCTCATACAAGTGCAGATGTTAAACAAACCTGCTATGAACAAGTACGCAAGGCACAAATTAAGAGATGATTTAATTTAAATTGTACAAATCAACTTGTACTGCGTAATCTGCATGCACAAATTAACTGTGACGAATCTAGGGTAGTTAACCTAATGCGAATATCTATGCATTAATGGTGTAATGCAGGCCTGGGTGCACATCAAATGAAACCCTTTTGATTTCTACAAATACATGTACGTGTCGATCCCCCGATGATGAGAGCTCTCTTTTTCCTCTGTTCATTTGTAGACTTTCTATGCAAGCCGCTGTAGGCAGACCGTACCAGTCACCCAATAGAACAGAAAAGAAAAGGGCGAATTAAAGAGCGCCGCCGCCATGAGTTCATGCAAGTAGTACTGTGCGCATCAGCAGCTATATGATGAGTCAGATGGATCGAACTACGTGTTGCAGCGCTTGACAGTAGTACAAATTAACTAGGCAGATGCTGAATTAGAGAGAGATATGGAGACGAACGGCTTTGAAGGGGGAATTGAGCTTAGGAAGGATCGAGCTGTGGATGATTACTTGGATGAGGATGAGAACTGGTAGAGGCGGCCGGCGTGGGGGGGGGGGGGGGGGGGGGGCGGGTGCAGTTGCATGATGTATCACAGTTGCGTTCATAGATGACTAGTTTCCACAAGATCTCAGTTTAGTCAAGACATTTAGTCTCGTTGTGTTCATGGAACACATAAGATCCTTGCAGAGAAGCAATAGATGTCTGACATGCATACTACTGTACGACGCCCTACAATTCAATAAAACTTTACTATCATTTAAACATGAAATTCTGCTACCTAACTGTTCAGGGAATTATAAGGTCAGTTAAACTTCATACAATCATCACACACAAAAAGGTTAAACATCATACAAGTGCAGATGTTAAACCACCTACTATGGACAAGTACGCAAGGCACAAATTAAGAGCTGATTTAATTTAAATTCTACAAATCAAGTTGTACTGCGTAAATGCATGCACAAATTCTGATGAATTAATCTAGGGTAGCTAACCTAATGCGAATATCTATGCATTCATTGTGTAATGCAGGCCTAGGTGCACATCAAATGAAACCCTTTTGATTTCTACAAATAACATGTGTCGATCTCCCGATGATCGATGAGCTCTCTTTTTCCTCTGTTCATTTGTAGCCTTTCTATGCAAGCTGCTGTAGGCAGACCGTACCAGTCGCCCAATAGAACAGAAAAGAAAAGGGCGAATTAAAGAGCGCCACCGCCATGAGTTCATGCAAGTACTGTGCGCGTCAGCAGCGACGATGACTCAGATGGATCGAACTACTACGTGTTGCAGGTTAGCAGTAGTACAAATTAACTAAGCAGATGCTGAATTAGAGAGAGAGAGAGATGGAGATGAACGGCTTTGGAGGGGGAATTGAGCTTATTAGGAAGGAGGTGTGGATGATTTATTACTTGGATGAGGATGAGAACTGGTAGAGGCGGCCGGCGTGGGAGAAGAGGACGAGCGCGACCTCGGCGTCGCAGAGGATGGAGAGCTCGTAGGCCTTCTTGAGCAGGCCGTTCCGGCGCTTGGCGAACGTCACCTGCCGGCTGATCTTGTTCTCGATCCGCTGCAGCACAACCTTCCCGCGCCCCATGCTGATCTGAGTACGCTCGGCGCCCTGATCTCCTCTTCTCCCTCACCAAATAAATCAACCTCTCCAAACAAGACAGCTACGATCGATCGCTGGCAATTTCTTCTGCTTAATTTTAGCTGCTGCTGCTACTATCTCTGAAACTAGCTACGATCTGTGTGTCTGCTCTCTCGCTAGCTCCAACTACATGGAATTGATCTTACAGTAGTTTCTCTCTCCCGCAAGCAGCAGCTCTTGGGCTTTTCTGGCTTCCACTGACTTTTGCTCGAGAGGGGCCTGAGCCATGTGGTGGTGGGCTATACGGCCGAGACAGGAAAGACCGAGACGGAGCAGCAGCAGGAGGGAAGAGAATCTTTTCTTTCGTGGGGTGCAGATTGGATCTCGCCTCGCATCCTTGCTCACCCTAGGTCGCTAGGCTCTACTGCCCCCAATTGGTCGCTAGGTTTTCCACCGGCCGCGCAGGTACGTACGGAGCTGGACAGATACCCCCGACTACGGGTTCGTTTCACGAAGTTTTAAAATTTAGAGGGGTCTAAAGAAAATAATTTTATTATTAAATCAAGTTTAATTACAAAACTAACAGCAGAACCCCTGGTCTAATTCGCGAGACGAATCTAACGAGGGTAAGTAAGTTGTGCTTAGACGATAGTTACTGTAGCATTACTGTAGCATGACTGTAACAAAACATAGATTAATTAGACTCATTAGATTCGTCTCGTAAAGATGTGCCCATCTGTAAAAAGGTTTTGTTTAGAGCCCTCTAAAATTTAGTGCTAAAAGAAACGTACGGGACGTAAGACAACATTTACCGAGTATATACTCTAGCAGTAGCTAGCCGTGAAAAGTGAAAATGTTACTATTGGCATATTGTCGGATACCTAGATTAAGGTATCCTAACCAGGGAT
>LAPY01000792.1:65452-81671 GCA_000970635.1 Eragrostis tef
ATTTACATATATATTGTTGGTCAAAGTTTACTGAAAAAGTCAATGGTGTCATATATTTAAAAACGATGAGAGTATTTTGTTATGATTTATTTTATCACTAAGAAATTGAAACATGATCTATAATTTTGCATATTTAGGCTAATATTTTGAATAAAATGAATAATCAAACGTTGCTTAAAAAATCAACGGAGACAACAATTTAACAATGAAGTGACTAGATAAATGGTGGGTTTGAAGCCCATATTGATGGGATAAAGCTAGTTGGCTTGATCAATTAGACCACACCAGCTCGCCAGCTGGCAGCAGCTCGAGGGAATGACGGGTGCGGCAGGTGTAGTCGTCCACGAGTCTCCGATGATGCCTTCTTGAGCTTCTCCATGGTTACGGCAGATTTAATGTAGCAATTACTCAATATCGAGGAGAAATAGTCGCTAGTCCATGTTTTATTCCTACCAGTCTACGTAGACACCACGTTAACATGATGCATGAGTTGAAGCACCTAATCTATAATTTCATATAGTTTTGTGAACCTGAACAACACACTTGGAGGAATGTTAGTATTTTACTATTTTTGGTATTTTCTGATAATTGCGGCCCTTGCGAAACTTCCTGTTCCTTTGATCGATGGAGCGGCAAGGCAACGCCACTATCGAGAAGTTGATGTGCTACAAAGCAGGCGAAACTGAGCTAATAAATTTCTTGTGCTAAAATAGATAGTTCAAAATCCATCTTAGAAATCAACTGTAAGTTCAACATTCCAGTGAAAACAATTAAAATGAGCTATGCAGCAAGTGAAGTGGCTTATTTTGCTTTTATATATAAGGATGTTAGCTCGTACTATTGGGAAAGTCTTGTTTTACTTAGAGATGCATACTAATCGAAACTAAATGATTCATAAAATGGCATTAATTATCTCTAGTTTGTGAAACCACTGTGTGACCTCTTTTAGCGTTCAAAACTTTGCTAGAGAATGAAGCAGGAAGCGAAACTTACCAGACGATGCCTTATGTCAACCTTATTACGATGCAAATGTCCTCAACCATTCACAATTACTTTACCTGTCACATGAACAAGGATCAATCGACAACTGTTTTTCCTGTCATCCGAAATTTGCTAGTATAACCGTAGCTTGAATGTGCAATGATTAGCGGTCGTGGGAAGAAGAGTGAGGCCTTCCATGAGTGACAAGAGCCACTTCAGATAGCCAAGGAAGACATGCCTGTGCCTGTGTATGCACTGTACAATCTCAGCTCCCTGCCGGCTAGAATCGATGAACCAGCAAGAGACAACAGCTATCGAGATTGGCAAGTCATCCTTGGCTACCGAATCAACTCTGGTCCTCATGCAAGGCCTTCCTCTTCTTAGATGCTTGTAAAAAAACACTTCGTTTGTGTATGCATGCACCATGTCATGTGTCTTCAAGTATTTATAGGACAAAAAAGCTTGCATGCTTGTATGCATCAGGGAACAATCAAGTTAGACCATGCAGTGGATGTTTGACCCGTGCCTCCTCCACAACTTTGCTCGTGGATACCACTACTTTAACATTTGTATAAGCTCTCTTGAACAATCAGAATATGTTCTCCCTCTTTAGTTTGCAGCTGGCTATCATTGATAATATCCACGAGGCTTAAGCTACCTAATTCAGATAGAGGGGCCACAGGATGAAACTCTGAAAAATCTTTGATGAACTGCATATTAGTTGCAGTTTTGTGGGACTCAATTTGTGGCATGCCAACAAGGCAAGGGCGCTATGCCAGTTGGACTACCAACCAATGTATTTGGTCTGATGTTAGGTTTTGACGGCTTGTATTCACATATACATATGACAGGAATGTACCTACAAAATTTCAGCGTAAGCATATATCTTACAAAAGTATATATAAATTGTAACACTATCTATGTTCCACTAATTTTTGTGGGCTATCAAAGGAATCTGCACCTCAATCAAATTACTGTGCTACATTGTGATTGACCCTGCAACACACCTGTGGTTGAGTGCACTGGAAATATTCTACATTAGAACCCTATCTAACCTACCATAATTATCATGTCTATCATAATTAACTCTTATCATTCTTAGTTCAGTCATGGTTACTGACCATCCACCTGTTCGGCAATTTTTCAAATCCATAGTTCCTTTTGACATTTTGTCTGTCCTTTGACATTCTTCCAATTGATATCTCGAAGGACATTAACAACTGTCCATCTGTAGTCAGTAGTGTGTCAATCGAGTTATCACGTTAATATTCCACCAATGTGCATGATGCACAGATCAAAAGCTGCTGAAATGGGAATCTAGCTGACCTCTTCGACCTGATGGACTTGTTTATCTGATCACTAGTGCTAATGCCAAAAAGAAAGTATCTGACTTTGCTTCTCTGATCTTTTGGATGCAGCAAGGGACAAGTGTGCACGAAACTACAATCAAAAGAGTTGAGTTCAGTTACTTGATTGGCACATGATGTTGCAAAGGCCGCATCTCTCCAACTAAAAGATGCTCCAGAACTTTCCGCCTTTGCATCAAGTGATTAACACTCTTCTCTGTTTGTTCAAAGGTATTAGTCAGTGTTGCTAAGTTGCATTGTTGCAATGTGTCTTTAGAACAAAACAAATGTGGAGAAATTCTGGCGATATGAGACAGTTGAAGACCTTTGAAATTTATATGCACCGCCAACCGCCATATTTCTGCAGTGGTTTTGGAGAAGTTGTAATATGACTAGTTTGGACTTTTTTTTACCTTAGTTTAATTTTATGCAATAAAATTTACTATACTTACGAATTAGCAACTAGCCGCATGTTAACCATCCAGAATCAGTTGCAGGAATTTTCGTTGAGACAAAGTTGCTGGAAATATCAATCCGTATTCATAACCTTTGTCACATTCGAAATTGGAAACGAGCGTGATGCTGAAATGATTGTCGCACTTGACAGGCCCAAACGAGCTGTGTGATACTGAAATCATTGTCGTACTTGGCAGGCCCAGACGCCGCCAGGCCCAAACGCCATAACCAAGCACCCGACCCAATCTGGATATGCTATTGCCATCACCCATTCCCAAGCAGGCGATAACGCTCGTCGCCTGCGTGTGGGCGCGCCTCACCATCTCAACCTGTGCGCCGCACGCTAGTGTGCCCGTCGGTAGTCGCTGCCCTTCCTCCACGTGGCAAAAAGGTTCCACGGTCCACTGGCGCGCTGATGGACCCTGCTCACGTGGAATTGGCTCGTACTTGCACATGGAGCGGAAAATGCAAGGGGGGCAAAAAAGAAGAGGGGAAAAATACCGAGGAACACCATGGGAGCCATCGAGCGCACTTGCTAGTTGCGTTTGGTCCGGGAGCAGCCCTCGCAGGGGAAGAAGAAGAAGAGGAAGCTGGGGCAAAAGGGGCTTAGGCAATCTCGGTCCTCCTGACGCCTCGCTCTTCCTGCAGGTTTCTTCCCCTTGTTTTTTTTTTTTTTGGCTGTTGGGTGCTCTATCGGTCCATCCAATGAAGCGAGGGTGCATGACGAGTTTTTGATCTGTGTGGCCGTCAGCCCTCCGTGGTTAAACGACTTTCCCTTTTATGTCTTGTTTAGATTAGTGTTCCCTGAATGTATGTGGTATGATTTCGGGGGCAATGATGCCATTCGTGAAATTGGGGAGGTGAGCAAGGCCAGCAGGCAGCAGCAGTCGCAGATGTAATGTAATGCAGCTGCAGCTGGGGTGGCCAGGGTTCGATAAACCGGCTTGCAACGGATTAGTTTTGATTTCACGGCACATGCCCTCCCCGAATGGCTTTGGTGCATCTCTCAGTGCAACAAGAAATGCCAATTAGGTTTAGGAGGAAAAGAACTCCACCTTATACATCTATTCTATTGAGTTTTTCTTGCTTCAGGTTCAAATTTTAGGTCTTAGGATATGATGGCTGAGTGTTCCTTGGCGACACTGAGAGGCCAGTATCGTGGGAGATGGACCCAGTCCAACAGCAGGCTCTCCTCAAGGAATATGCAAATCGGAATGTTGAAAAGGTTCGTGTGTTTCTACGATCTTTGTAATCCTGATAATCTTTTGTTTCTTTATTTCTTTTGAAATTCTGATAATCTTTTGTTGGTAGGTTGTATTTTCACATTTGTGTTTTCTTTGTTTGCAGGAGCCACGCCCATAAAATTCACCTTCCATACCACTCCAGTGTGGGAAGAGTGTGGAAATATTGTGCATTTAGTCCTGGTTTTCACGGAAGGGGACACAGGGTGGAAACTTTAGTGAAAGGTTCTTTCTTGGAACCACTGATAGATTCCGAGAGCATTGTGTCGCCAAATTTAATGCTGGTTTTAGATGAAGCTCTTCTCTCTATCAGCATAGTTTTTGCTTATTTGGCCGGAGTTGTACCCTCTGGTCAGACATTTCCCCGTTCCAGAAATCAGAGTGCTAAACAACATCCCACACCACCAAGCTCCTCTGATGCTGGTAGGTAAGAGTAGCTTCATAAGTAGCTTTTCGAGATATTTGACTGTTGGCCTTGCAGGGAAAATGATTGCTAATGCATTGCTCTCGTGCAAATTTTAGGGATAAAAAAATCTTACCTGAGAAGAATACTGGGTTTAACCCTAGTGATACATGGAATGATGTGAGAGGTAAACTTTCCGAAGCCTTGCGAGCAAATGTGCAAGATGCCAGTTTGAATAGCGGAGAGGATGAACTCACAAGAGATAGGAAAAACTATCCTTTGAGTATGCTTGCAATTCATGGTGGTCCTAGGTTGCGGCTTCTTCTGATCACATTTCAGCTACTTGAAATGGAGGCAAGATGTGCACCATAAACTCTTTGTTTGAAATTGAACGCCCATGTATATCCACTTAATTTATTATAAGTTTTAGTATCTGAGCTGAGCAGTTTCACCTCCTTCCTTTAGATTTTGTAGACTTCAAGTTTCAAGGCACTCCGTTTTTTTATCCTCTACCATCTATTTGACTGAAATTATTATGATTGTGCACTAGAACGTCTGTACAAAGGTCTCTATTTTCTTCATCAATATAACATTTGAGTCGATGTAGTAAATTGTTGCACACATTAGTATTGCATATGCTAAGTTGCTTTAAGTTGTTCTGATATCCTACAGGTAAGAAATGTATCTGAAAGCTCCGAACTCGCTGACGGGACCAGGTGGTTGCAAGTATCAACTATGTTGATAGATAGTTTGATTCAGCCAGCATTTATGAAATGGATTGAAGAAGAAGAAGCCTTGGAAAATGGCAAAATCAACGAAGTATGTTGTTGTTTCAAACTTTTAATTTCTCCATGTTGGATATGCTGCAAGTCTCTGACATACTTTTGTGTTTCAGAAGCTTCTGTTGATGATAAGTAGCAAAATAAAGGAGGAGGATAGGGTCCTGAAGAACTTTAACAGAATTGGGAAATCTGAGCTCTATTTGGATCTGTTATTTTTCCTAAGATTTGGTTCTGCTAGGTATTATTTGAATGCCCTTCTCAATTCTGATAGCAGCTGTTCCGTTCAATTCCTTTCAGTTCTAGAAACTGTGTACTATTCAAGAACTTTTATATATATGTTGCTTAATGTCTAGACCTTTTATGTTCAATTGCCACTTGCTGACCCATAGCCAGTTGTTGGGTGCATAAATACATTCTTACCCTAACATTATATGATGGCCAGTCTGATAGTTATTTTGATGCCAAATTTCCAGGCCTGATAGTTATTTTGATGCCAAATTTCTGGCTGAACATGGAGCAAGAATTTTGGAGGACCTGGTTATTTCCTTGGCTGATGTGATTGCTGGTATTTATATGGAGCTTATGTCAGTTGATGGTGATATGTCTACTGAGGTTGTTCGTTCGAGCTTAGCTCTATGTTCTCTGTCAACCAGAGAACTTCAAAAGCTACGTAATGAGGTAATAATTATGGATGGTACCTGTTCTTGTTTCTTCCGGTAATTCTCCAACGTCTATGCGAATGCCTGCAATTTTTCCTGTTGAGGTGTGCTTTACATGAGATTATGAGTTCTTGTTTTGCTTCTATTTATTCATAAGCACCAAATTCAAATTCAGCATTGGCAATCAGAAAATATCCTAGGTTTGCATGCAATGTTAACTTCTGTGTCAAACCAGTATGAACATTGGGCATGTACATAATATTATGGATGGTTAAAAGTTAATATTATGCGTCAGCCATTTGGAAGACCAAACACCAAGTCTTGGCAAATCTAAGGACTAGAATGGCACCGCCGCACCGGCCCCAGGCATGTCCCACCTGGAGCTGGGGTAATGCAAATGGATGCTCTTCCTTTTTCCAGGAATAGTGTTCTTATATCCATGAGTATTGTCATGCATAAAAATAGCAGATATAAACTGTAGCATAGGTTGCTCAGATATCAAGATTTTCTTCTACCTGATAAGCTTTTGTAGCCATAAACACCATGCGATTATACGTAAGTGATGATCAAAGTATAGGGAATGAATAGTCTAATGCTTGGATCAGCATTTGCTCTTTGAGTTCTCCTCTTGTTGTAATTGAGCGTGATATTCGAGTTGTACCATGCATATATCTTGATATTTAAATTCTTCAAATATTTTCATGTTTGAATGTTCGTTCACAATATCAGGTTTTGATAATTCCATGCTAATGTGTACTTTATCTATGGAAGGTGGCGATTAATTTGTGGTTGCACCAGTACTTCGAGTCAATTGTTGCAATGTACGAAGACAGATTTGAGTTATATGTTTTGTCCAGAAAAAGATGTGAAAAACCAGCAGATAATGAAGCAGAGAAGACAAACTGGTGGAGGCTTGCATTGGGGAAGCCTGATGTGCCTATTGATGTGAATTATGTTAACATCAGCCCATTTTCTCTACCAGCGAGAAGGACAAAGGAATTGAGAGCTTTGACTGGATGGTATGTGCAGCCACCTACAAATCCATGTTATTTCAGTTTATGAAAAATGTTGAATAACTTGGCATGTTTTTTAGTTCATGAAAAATGTTGAAATAAATCTGCCACTTTTGTTAAAAGATGGCACAGTATATTTGTAAGCATCTTGTTAGCTTGTTTTGGATGTCCCAAAAGAATAAAAGAAGTATTTTTCTTGACCCATTTAAAATTATTTAAGCGCCCTTTTATTTTTATTTTTATTTTTCTTTAAGATGAAAAAGACGAGTTCTTTAAAGTTGTGCTAGATATCCATGTTGCGTCACTCCCTCAAGTATTTTATTGATGATGCAAGAACGATATTTTTGGCTCAAAAATAACTAAACTTGTACTAACATCTCATCAATAAAAATCCAGAGCAAGTACTTTAAAAGGTAGTTCTGTATTATCTTGCGACTAAATTTGCAGATATTTACAGGGTGATATCTGGAATAATACATGAATTAAAAAAATAACATTGGCACTTCAATTGCAGGAGGTATTACTTCAGCCTGTTCTTAGAGTTGTCAGATATTGCCATGCCTTTCTTGAGGGCTGCTGTCAGTAAAATTAGTGCTGCCGTGTCCTACTTCTGGGTGTCCATGATTGGGAGATCTCTTGGACTGATTTTCTCAGGGATAAGGCAGTCACTTGGTTGGAGATGAGCTCGTTCCTGTTCTGTTTTGATTCTGACTTTTGTTTTTCTTTTTCCCGCCACTCTGCTGCTACTGAATGAACGACTGGTGACTCCTGCGGTGTATATTTAGTTGTCAACCGTTAGGTGATGCATTTGAAATAGGGGTGTAAAAAGGTGCACTCTGACCCTCATTAGTTCAAAGAAATGAACTAGTTCTTCAAAAGTGGGTGGAATTCTGAAAACTTAGTTCATTTTCTTGAACTACGTAAGATTAAAGGGTACCCTTAGGGTCACTCTTTTACACCCCTAATTTGAAATATTTGTCCTCTTGTAGGCATTTGTTCTTTGTTTTCTGCGTTTCACATTGCATTGTGTAAGAATGTTTATTGACTTTGCCAAACATTCAAGAATGACATGAAATGTCTGATGATTGCTGGGACTCAAATCGTCCACTGATAACTTCTGCCAAAAACAGTTGAAAACAGTACTAGAATGTATCGTACTCTGTACATGTTTTTCATTTTGCTTCACCCATACACTATTCCACAAATAGTTACAAGAAAGAAACTGATGCAAGAGCTCTGTGATCTAGCTAGTGCAGGAAACTGAACCAAGGGTCTTATTACATTAAATGATCAAGATACATTGCTTTTCCGTCCTAATTTCTTTTACTTCACAACGGACGGTAGAATGAAAGAATTTCATGAATATGAGCCTACAGTACATCACTACTTACACAAAATAGTTAGATCAATCTGCATTTGCAGGTACGTGTCACAAGTTTTCTGCAATAAATAAGATGATTATTAGATAGTTAATCACGAACTATGTGAGAAAAGAGCTGCAAAGCTAAGACCTAATCTAGGCGCACTGAAAGATATTATCCTTGCCGTTGGCACAGCAGCACATGTTCAAATGCATGCAAGCTAAGTAGAGACTCCCTTGGCACCTTGGGAACACATAATCGTACAATAATTAACAAGAACAAAATGAACATACTAGCATCATTACACCTAATATTCCAATTTGTGTGAAACAAGTGCAGCATGCTATATTTATAAAACAGAGCCAGCGGTAACTTTCGAAGAATAAAGATTCCACATTTTGTTGTCCTGAAGTTGGATCATCTTTTAAAGAAAATTAATTAGAACTCGTCAAGCTTAAAGAATTGAAAATTACTCATACTGATCTTCAAATTAATGATAATGAACCGTTCATGCATAAGATTCTATGAAGAACTTCTCTATGGTTTGAATTGCGAATGTTTGTGATTCAACATTGTAGCAAGTAAAACAATTAAAATGCAATTTGAATCGATCATTCTATCAGTAGTTACTTACCCTTTATCCTTGTGCTACTTGTCGTTTTTGCTGGTGCTGGTGGGACAAATCAGCGAGTGACAAAGGAGTTAGTGGTGGGGAAGAAATATCACTGCCATCTCTGCTCTGTCTAGACTCCAACAATCTATTCACAGTGATGATGGGTATCCTCTGGCTGTTTGAGGGTATGGAATAACTGCGAGTGAGAGTAGCAGGTGGTCGTGGCAGTGGTGAGGCTGTTTGCGATGTGGTTGGCGAGACGCGAGCTGGTAGCGTAGGAGTGTGAGTTTGACGCTTTGATACCAGGGGACCAGAGTAACCAACCAAGCCAGAGGGTTTGAGGGACTCCACATTGGATGGAGGCCTAGGCAGTTCATGAAGCTCACTAATTTTTGGTGATATTGTTGGATGTGGCAAGATCTTGGGGGAAACTTTTGGGGACACAGATGATGACTGCCGAGAATGGCCATGCAGTTTTGCTGACATCACATGAGGATGAGCTATGGGCGACCTGTTTTCATTCAGAGAAGATGGTTTGCTTAAACCTGCTTTGCTTGGAATTGGACCAGACCAAGATTCCCTCTTCATTTTCTTGTAATCAGAACTCGAGTGGGAGAATGTTGATATACCCTCAGTACTTGATTGGGCTTTAACATGGCCACTCGGCTTAAAATCTTTCGTTAAGGGAGATGAATGCCACAGATTCGCTGCTAGGCGAGGTTTGCTTTCAAATTGTTGTGAATGGTGTGATCTGTGAGATGATCCGGGGTTCTTGTCATCAACTGGTGTTGGAAGCTTGTACGAATGTTTTGCTGAAGCTGGCTTCATCTGCCAAAATCTCTCAGATGGATCAGGCAAATTGCCTGCAAACAGTGGCGCTGAATACGGACCAATGTCAGGCTTCAACAGGGGAGCTACATCTGCCTTTGCTTGTTTGACTTCTTCCTGCACATAAGAGGGCACCAATATTAAGTTATTAAAGAGACAAGGAGATGCTGTTGTTTCAACTAAATCTAGTTTAAGTAACATTATACTCCCCCAGTTTAGGGATTAATAACAATAGATGTCCATGTCTCCTCAAAATAAAAAAAAATGTATAAACATAATTGCCTATTATTAGTAAGTGCAACAATACATAAGTACTAATACTTTAACGAAGAGTAGCATTAAATAGATCATGATCTAAAAAAATTAGTTCATGTTCTAAATGCCTTACAAAGCCAACCCAGTGATACCAATCCTCTAAAGTGCACAGGGTCAGGAATTCTATGCTCTGAGTTAAAGCATACCTCCTGCTTGCTGTCTTTTAGTGCCTGCGGTGAAGTTGCCACATTTCTTCTATCCAACTGTCACAAAAATTGTTGAAATGTTTAAAAAACGGACAATACACATTATTGGAATTATTTTCCATTGTATCGCTAAAAATGAGATAGTTCGAGCAGCAAATTATGAGACTGTAATCAAAGCAGTACAACACACCTAACTGAGACTGAATAGTGTAGAAAGGGAAGAAATGTATACAAAGAATGATATCTATTTGATAGGAGTTACAATTTAATTCGGTGACGAAGTTACTTCTGAGTTCTGACAATCTCTAAAGGTGTTTTTTTCCTGCAGTGCACCTAAGCTCAACATCAGTCTCTTAGGAACATCTTATTAAGTTATAAACTACTGAATATCCTCTTTTCTGTTAAAACAAAATTCTTTGAGCAAAATCATCATAGGCTTTACACTGAAAATGAAATACAGTACTGTTATGCTATTTTGGATAGTAAAGATGTTTGCTATATGCAACTGGGCTTGTTTATCAAATATAATATATTGTTGAAACCAGTTGTTAAACATGTTGTGCGTGCATTAATAGGGAAAATAAAACTGATCGATGTTACAACGAAGGTTGAAAATTAACCTCTCTAAATGCAACCAATAATGCTTAAGGTATTGAAATAGCTGACAATGTCAGAGAAATATAAAACGACAGAACTTACATCCATCGAGCCTCTTGAAGCAAGAAAATCTTGGTCCCTATCATTTATTTCATAATCGAAACTAAGTTCCCCATCGTCACTGCAATTATCCTCTTCGGAGCTGTAATCATCATTGTCAGATTCATCATCCTCAAGGCCATCGAACTGGTAGTCAATGTGTTGTTTCTCGGATATTGCTTTAACATGAGGTTCAAGTGCCTCCAGACACTTCAGCCCTCTTCTGAAAAAGCTTAACTAAAAGTCGAAACAACAGTTATATAGTTAGGTTTTTTGTCACTCGATCTTAGGGCCAATTGACAGCCTTATGGAGAGATAATGTACCTGAGCAGCATGATGACGAGTTGCCTGTGTTAAAAGAAATGTCAGGCTTCAACAGGGGAGCTACATCTGCCTTTGCTTGTTTGACTTCTTCCTGCACATAAGAGGGCACCAATATTAAGTTATTAAAGAGACAAGGAGATGCTGTTGTTTCAACTAAATCTAGTTTAAGTAACATTATACTCCCCCAGTTTAGGGATTAATAACAATAGATGTCCATGTCTCCTCAAAATAAAAAAAAATGTATAAACATAATTGCCTATTATTAGTAAGTGCAACAATACATAAGTACTAATACTTTAACGAAGAGTAGCATTAAATAGATCATGATCTAAAAAAATTAGTTCATGTTCTAAATGCCTTACAAAGCCAACCCAGTGATACCAATCCTCTAAAGTGCACAGGGTCAGGAATTCTATGCTCTGAGTTAAAGCATACCTCCTGCTTGCTGTCTTTTAGTGCCTGCGGTGAAGTTGCCACATTTCTTCTATCCAACTGTCACAAAAATTGTTGAAATGTTTAAAAAACGGACAATACACATTATTGGAATTATTTTCCATTGTATCGCTAAAAATGAGATAGTTCGAGCAGCAAATTATGAGACTGTAATCAAAGCAGTACAACACACCTAACTGAGACTGAATAGTGTAGAAAGGGAAGAAATGTATACAAAGAATGATATCTATTTGATAGGAGTTACAATTTAATTCGGTGACGAAGTTACTTCTGAGTTCTGACAATCTCTAAAGGTGTTTTTTTCCTGCAGTGCACCTAAGCTCAACATCAGTCTCTTAGGAACATCTTATTAAGTTATAAACTACTGAATATCCTCTTTTCTGTTAAAACAAAATTCTTTGAGCAAAATCATCATAGGCTTTACACTGAAAATGAAATACAGTACTGTTATGCTATTTTGGATAGTAAAGATGTTTGCTATATGCAACTGGGCTTGTTTATCAAATATAATATATTGTTGAAACCAGTTGTTAAACATGTTGTGCGTGCATTAATAGGGAAAATAAAACTGATCGATGTTACAACGAAGGTTGAAAATTAACCTCTCTAAATGCAACCAATAATGCTTAAGGTATTGAAATAGCTGACAATGTCAGAGAAATATAAACCACAGAACTTACATCCATCGAGCCTCTTGAAGCAAGAAAATCTTGGTCCCTATCATTTATTTCATAATCGAAACTAAGTTCCCCATCGTCACTGCAATTATCCTCTTCGGAGCTGTAATCATCATTGTCAGATTCATCATCCTCAAGGCCATCGAACTGGTAGTCAATGTGTTGTTTCTCGGATATTGCTTTAACATGAGGTTCAAGTGCCTCCAGACACTTCAGCCCTCTTCTGAAAAAGCTTAACTAAAAGTCGAAACAACAGTTATATAGTTAGGTTTTTTGTCACTCGATCTTAGGGCCAATTGACAGCCTTATGGAGAGATAATGTACCTGAGCAGCATGATGACGAGTTGCCTGTGTTAAAAGACTATGGAACTGTCCTTGCCTCAACGATTTTAAGCGAAAGATGAACAGTGCTGCATCCTCTTGGTACTCAGTTAAAGAATTTTGTAATTGTTCTGAGGAATATGATTCAATTTTGGAATGCTTTGACCTTCCTTTTTCTATATAAGACGCCCTCATAGCTTCATATGATTCCCTGTGATGAAAGAGGGAAAAAAACTTCAGTGAAATATAGAGCATCCATCATAAATGAGAAAAAAAAATGATTTCGTATGTAATCGAACCTTTTCATGTCGCATTGCTGCTTCATCTCCTGCATCAGTTTGAAGGAAAACAAAATTATAGCACGTCAGGGTCACACAGAAAAAATTGGCATAAATTAAGGGCCTATTTGGATAGGGGGACTTTGCATTTAGGTCAGACTGGACTAACTCCTAAAAGTTCCCAGAGCAATCCCCTTTTCCAAACATGGTCTAAATGATTTCCCCCCCTTATTCACAGACAGTATCCAACAACTAAACCTATGGTTAACAATCATCTGAAAACCTAAGCGAAAGTTGGTGACAAAAATCGTATTTACAAATTTAAGAAAGAATACATGAATGTATAGAATTAGGGCAAAAGTCGGAGATCATACCTCTACAGTTTGTAGCTCCTTAAGAAGAGATTCTGAGGGTGTTGTGATTGTATGAATGATATTAGAACGCTGGATGTGCAATATAAGCATGTCAGCGTCACCATAATATAATGCAATATGAAAAATCAACATAGTTGCACTTGCACAAGGAACTTACATAAGTATCTACAAATTTTTGTAATTCAAATTGTGCCTTTCCCAGCATCATCAGAACTCTGCCTGCAGAAAACATAAAACCAAATATTCTGTTATTTTATTTAAGGATGCTAACTTCCATGGTTTCCCAGGCGCTAATGTCTTTTATAAATTGGTACTACGAAACTGGTTAAGTAAATTACCACATACAAATAAATTTAATGGAAAATATTTTTTGAACAATGAAAATTCAATGAAATATCTAGCAAAGCTATTTCCATGGTCTTTTAATGTTATGGTATGTTCTTACCACTATCGTCATCATCACCATTTAGTGCAGTTTTTGCAAGAAAGCAACTTCCCATTTCCTCCAGAGCCTCAGAAAACTCTGCATAGACCAAAATGCTCTCAGTAACTAGCATGCGGACATAACTGAGTAATTCCAAGCAAGACAATCAAGTACCATATACACTATTTGTTGTAGCCGCTGCAGCTGAAATCAACCCATCGTAGCAGTTTCTCATGTCTTCCACCTCCTGCAAAGGTGAAAACCATACTTTCAGATGCAACATTGCCAAGAGGATGTGATTTATTTATTTTTACTTCTAGGCCTCCTATTCAAATTCAGGCCAGCCACAAGTTGCACATAATCCTATGAATTACAGTGTAGCTTGTTACAACTGTTTAAATATATGGCATGGCTAACATCAGAGTCTTGAACCAATACGAGTGAATTAAACAAGCAAATCAGGATCTTATTTCATTGTCACTGAGCAAGCATTTGCGCTGATGCTGCGTCATGGCAAATGCACAGCTATTGTAGCAAATATGCAATTTGGGACTTGTTCGGCAAGGTTATATTTCTACTAAACATTGTAATTTATGGTGTAGCATCCTGAACGGTCAACCTATGGATCACCGTGCAAGTAAAGAGCACAAGGCACGGGCAGAATCCTCTCAAAGCTAAGCCAGCAGCACGGCACCTGATTGCAAGGACTTCAAAAACACGGTTGCTATAGCATTAGTATTATCCGAAGTCCGAGCCCAGATCACGCGGCATCCGAAACGGAACATGTAGCACTATTGCTCAGCAAGCGTTCATACGACGGAAAGCCACTTAATGCCGGAGTAAGTCTACCGTCTCCATTAATCCAACGCGTCATCTCCAGTCAAGATAACGTCGAATGGCTGACATTATTTATAGCAACTTTCTCTGATCGACGTTTCCTGCTAAAGACTTTGACCAGCTAGAACCGGACCCCAAAATGCCAAAGTGATTCCGAGCGGACACGCAAAGAGGTTGCAAGTCTTTTTCATGGGTTATAACCTAACAACTACCATACCCAACCCATACTTTGACTTAAAGAAATAGCTCCTACTCGAATTGACTAGAAATATATACTTGCGGGAGATATCGTTCCAAAAATCAATGAATGTAAAATAAAAATGTGTTATATTCTGAATCTAATACTGTTTGAGGATCTTTCGTCAACAAACAAAGAATTAGAATTAGTGTGCAATAGTATTTCAACTCAAGGAGTAATTTTCCAAACCCGAAAAGACAACAATTGTGGCAGCATGGTGGTGAGTTAGCAGTGGTAATTCTTCCGTCACACTGAATAATTTCCATTCAGAAGTAATTTTAACTCTCGTTTCTCCGTCACACTGAATAATTGGTATTCTGTCGTTTGATCGTTCCAACCAACCAATAATCGAAAACTTACAAGTTACAACCACCACGAAACAACCCACTCCACCTGGAAGACGGCACAGAAATTATGCTTCCGAGACCTCAAATTTTGCAGACATGACTCCCAAGATCCAATTTTGACTCCATATACATCACGAACCACAAAATTGAAACCCAGAAATAACTCGGAAAGGGGGAAGGAGACGAACCTGGGCGGCGCATACGAGCTCGTCGAGCTTGGCGGGCGGCGGGTGGTGGCCCTTCCGCTCCTTGGGGTGGTGGTGGCCGAAGCCCCTCAACCGTCGCAATGGCGATTTCATCTCTGAATCTCCGATGCCGACCAGGCCCGACGCGGTTCGGCTCCGCTTTGTTTCCTCTCTGCAACCGCCTGTATCCTTGCAATGGTGACTTGCAACCGAAAAGGCTCAACTCGATCAGGCCTCTCTAATCTGTTCGTTAGCCGTGATGAAAAGTGCCTTTTGTTTCTGTGATTTCTTCTTCTTGATCCTCCGTTGCCTTGGAGTTTGGATTATGGAGAACCAAAAATAGCCACTTGGGAGAGAGAAGAAGAGAAGAGGGAGAGAAATGGAGGTTGAGAGAGAGATTCAGTGCTCCTCGCACTACTTATAGTTTCTTTGTTTAATGGAAATGGACAATAGGGCCCATGCGGCCATGGCATAGTTGACCAAAGGGGTCTAAAATTTAGAGGAATCTAAAAAAAAAAATCTTGTCATTTAAAAGTATTAAATAAAGTTTAATTACAAAACTAACTGCAGAACCTCTGGTCTAATTCGCGAGACGAATCTAATGAGGGTAAGCAAGATGTGTTTAGACGATGGTTACTGTAGCATTACTGTAGTATGACTGTAGCAAAACATAGATTAATTAGACTTATTAGATTCGTCTCGTAAAGATGTACCCATCTGTAAAAAGGTTTTGTCATTAAACTTTATTTAGTACTAAATTTTCTTTGTTTAGAGCCTTCTAAAATTTAGCGCTAAAATAAACGAACAGTGCCCAAGTGGAATTCTGATGGAAGAAAGGGAAAGCTCTACAATTGCAAAAGGAAAAGGAGTATGAGGATATGTTTGATTGATATATTTTAAAAGTTTACCATGTTTTCCTGG
>LAPY01000792.1:109554-130397 GCA_000970635.1 Eragrostis tef
TTATTAAATGTGACCCGAAGCTGGTTCTGAATAAATGTATCTCTCCTTCGGACTGGCTAGCATGACGGGTTGGCAGGCATGAGGTCTCAGGTTCGAGTTCTATGTACGTCGTTTTTACCATTTTTTTTGCCGGTTTTTGCATGGCGCTTGCGTGAATTTTATTTTCGTTTTGCATAGAATTTGATTTGAACCTGGAGCCACCTAGTGATGATTTGGTTTCGATCCCTGAACCACAAGCGGCTGCTGCTCGTAAGATCAAGTTTTCTTAGTCTCATGTTATTTTTTTTTCATGCAAAAACCTGCTACTACTAAGCACGCGAGCCATGCAGGAGCTCGACTGTTGGCGCCGCGCGAGCTAGCGGAGACAAACAGAAGCTGTGCGGACGTGAGCGGCAGGCGTGCGTTTGTTTTGCGTTGGGAGCGGACGAGTTTGAAGTCCATTCGCGGAAGCCAAAGCGCAGCATTTTAATTCCGTTTCCTCGGGACTGTGCGACGACAGGGGCAGAACAGGAAAGAAGTGAAGCAAAAGGCTAGAACGAACAGAATTGTGAAACCTCTTCATTCTCCCAAAACGAACAGAAATATGAGTATGGAGGGAGTACATGTATATCTTTTGCTTTGTTGTATTGCAGTATATTGTGTGAGAATATTGGGAGGCAGCGAGTGAGATCAGGTGGGAGCTGGTTCACGTGCAGCAGCTTTGCTCGCGTCAGTGGAACTGGAATGTTTGTCTTGTATCTCTGGCACAAAATTACAAACACTTAAGCTTGGTTCTTGAACTTTTTTATACTAAACACATGCTTGGCTTTGGTTTGGAAATGTGGATGCTTATGGCTCTTCCCGTGATGAATCCTCCACACTTGCATTAACAAATTTGAGGTGAAACCGTCATGTACGGTCGCATTTGTTTACCGAGTCCTAGGAAGAAGCACGTATGTCTTGCCTTTGTTCCTTTCTCGTTGGAGAACCTCACTGATCAACATTCTCCTTGAAGCTTGCAAACGTAGAGGCAGCCCACTTGCAAGCAAACGTAGAGGTAGCCCTCCATACGATGAAACACTGAATTGGTGACACTATTTAATTAACAGTAGGTCTGTCATTCGTGGATATGGTTTGCTGTGTTTTATATTCTTGATAGTCTGCTCAGAAGGAGACAAGTAGTCGTCCTGCATGCATAAGAATGGGGTTAGACTACAGACAAGCCTGAAACCATGCAAAGCAAGGCTACAAATGCACCGGACAAAAGGGTTGGGCTTTTGAGAAGCCTCTGCCGTTCCCAGCAAAAGTACAGATAAAACCAGGGTACGCAGGGGTAGGAGATTCATCAGCAGTCCACATACCAGGAGTACTGTAGTAGTATGATGGTGTATCTACCCTTCTTGCATTGTCTCTTCAATAATATATAGAGTAGTGTTCACTGTATTTGAAGTCGATTAGTACATGCAAAGAAATTAAACTGAAGTCAATTCTCAAGAGAGTTGTTTCGGTCGATATGGAGAGAAATCGCTGAGGTTTTGGGCACAGGAATAAGCAAAGGAGAACGGCCGGCCGGTTGTTGTTGACAAGTGAGCAGCAGACAAATGGGGTGGTGGTAAAAGGCCGGGTGCAGGAAAGGCGAGACAGAGGCAGTGCTGTTGTTATCTGTACCTACCTACGTGTCTTGGGGAAGGGAGAAGCAAAGTGGTCATGATGCAAGTCTGTGTGTACATGCAGGCACAACTTGAGAGAGATAGATAGATAGAGAGATAGATAGATAGATGAGTGAATTGCACAAAACTACAACTATTTGTGCAAAAGTTTCACGAAACTGTAACTTCTGGAACCTATTTAAGAGAGCTACAACTATTTTGATCATGTGTTTCATAAAACTACAACTATTTTGACCATGTGTTTCAGAAAACTATAACTATTTGTGTCAAAATAGTTATAGTCTCTGAAATAGGTTTCAAAAAAGTTATAGTTTTGTAAAACTTTAACACAAATAGTTGTAGTTTTATACAATTTACTCTAGATAGATAGATAGAGAAAGAGAGAGACGTGTGCATGAGAAACTATAGAGAGAGATGTGCATGAGAGAGACTAGAGAGAGATGTGCATGAGCCAGCGAGAGCGAGCGAGAGAGATAGCTTTCCCTCCTCGGTTTGGCAGAAGGGGAATCTGTGCAGAGAGGGGGGCCACCTGCAGAGCGCAATGTTTGGGCGCGTATGCTGAGCTGCACCGGCTACATACGTTCGCCAGCGCAGCTAGCAGCAGCGGCGGCAGGGACATATGATGCGTGAGGAGAGAGGTCGTGAGCACCAATGCCCCTGCTGAAATATTTGTCGTTCAAGTTTCCAAGATCACGCCAGCTTGGCACCAACATCAGGGCCTACAATAACCGCCAACTATGCCCGCAGAAATAGCTCCTCACTTTCGCTACGGCTACATTAGCATCGATCATTTACTTCATAGGGTTAATTCAGCAGATCTCTTTTATGACTGTGGACCGTCCATTTAAGTAAATCTCGAGACAAAAGAATACGAAGTCTTGCACCCATGAGTGCAAGACTTGACCCATAACTATTTTTTGAAAACTATTGCATAATTATAGGCAGATTTCACCATAATTGAATGAAATGTGATTTCTTTTCTTCTTTTTTCTTTGTTATTTTGCCGTAATCCTCATGTTTCATGATGCATGAACGTGATGTGTTTTCTTGGCATGCATACGTTTTACCATTTTGGCATGGACCTGATACGATTTTTTCTTTTCTTCTTTCTTTTTGAGTGAATGTGATACGTGTTTTCCTTCATATGTGAACATACATGCCATGATTGTTTAGTTTTACTATTTTGGCATGGACCTGATACGAGTTTTTCTTTTCTTTTTTCTTTTTGAGTGAATGTGATACATGTTGAACATACATGCATGATTGTTTATTCGTGATGGTGATGTACACACATCACCTACATAGTTTTTTTTCACAAAAATAATAACCACCGATCTGCATGTCATGACGGAAATAAAAATTGTTGAACAACGTAAAAGCATGTGACATGGCCAAATTATTCAAGCCGCATGACGTTCATGAATGTGAAAACAAAAAACACATGTGACATGGCCAAATTATTCAAGCCGCATGGCCTTCATGAATGTGAAAACAAGAAACACGTGGCATGGCCAAAATTCCGGCATAATCCTGATGCGCGCCCTCCTTTCCTTTTATTTGCCTCTTCCGTTTTGTTCTTTTATTTCTTTTTTTGGAAAGTATATTTTAGGAAAACAAAGCAACCTGGAAAGTTTGGTTTGCCGTGGAAATGTAGAAACAAAGCAACTTGGAAACGTGAGAACTTCCTAATTTGGCGTGAAGTACTAAGAAAAAGCTATCTTTTATTTACTCTAATTTTATAAAATCAATGGCTCAGATTGATTTCTACTCTTGCACCCTATGGTGCAAGACTTGGGAGGAGGGACTACCGTAGCACTGCCCTTTTATGATGATTGAATCAGAATTTGTGTTCGGTTCTTGACGTGAATGTTTGAAGGATTTGGAGAAAAAGATAAAGGGTGGATGTAAGACTTCCATGAGAATCGAGCTCCCCAACATTACGTTCCTGTGGAAACAAGCTAAGCTATAGAATGTTTTGATTGACCATTAGAAGCTTCGAGGTAGCTAGGTTAACAAGTTGGGATAAAAAAAAAGGCCATATGCTACTAAATGGCTGAAATCACATACTGTAACTATTATAACCTCATCTGGAGAACAATCCCAATCACATTCCCTAGGCCCATTCTGCCTACCTGATCGATTTGTAGTACAAGTGGAAGTGGAACCCCCTCCCAGTCCCAGTCAGTTTGACGGACCTGATCGGCGGACTGTTTGTATATTCGTGCATGATTTTGGTTGAATTCACGCTTGCGTTGAAGGAAATTAAAAAAACTGTACTCATGTGAAGAAATAATAATAGAAGATCAATTTGAAAACAGGGAGAAAGAGAATCAAAGACACAGGGACATCCTCCAGCAAGCAGGCTCAGGGCAGCAGCTTTTGAAGATGGAACAAGTGATATATAGATGCATCATGATCAGCTATAGCCGAGCTGTCTCCAGTTTTCCTGCAGTAATGGGTCCAACACATGCAAATGGATGAATTCATCGTCTCAAGCATGGCCTTTAGCAATGGTAGGACATGTAATGTGGATCGTGTTCGTGTAAAAAACCGACTACAATAAGCTGCTTGCGGATGGGCGTCGCTTTCTACCCAGCTGGGCGACAGCAGCACAACGAACCGAGTGTATTGCTAGCTATCTAGGTACTGATGATCCAGGTGACATGGTTGGAGGAGGGACATATCTTTCCAAACGGTGTACTACATCATTGTGCTGCTTGGAAACCTTTTACTTTGAACAGTTGTCTCATGGCGCTGGCATATGGATGCATGCATCGTAGTACGCACATATACGGGATACACATGCATCGCTGCAGCGGCGCGCATGCATGCCCCATCCATCTCCATCATGCCACATATGCTGCATGCGATGCGATGCCCTCGCTTGTGAGACACAGCGGCCGCTTGTCCCACTCCCCCGTGACACATACTCGTCGCCGCCGTTTCATCTGCCTGCGCGTGCCTGATCTCCACGATTCGGCTCGGCTGCATGCCAAACCGCCACCATCTGCGCATGCACGCAGGCGCCCGCCTCGATCATCCCCGCCCGCCCATTTTTCCTTTCTCATCCATCTCCTCTAGCTCTCCCTTATCTCTCTCTATTAATCACTCCCTCTAATTTTATTTTGACTACGCTCAGACAAAGAACATAGTGCAAATTTGAGCTAAAAGATTTGTCTAGACGTCAAGGAAAAAATTCGAAGGGGGTATATCGTTATTTGCATCACCGATATGACACATACAAATGTAGCAGATTCAGGGCCAAGCCAAACGAGAAAGTCATAGAGGTAACCGCCATTAGAGGACGGGGTCCAACCATCGTAGATTAGAGTCAGTCGTACGCGAGTCTACTACAGCTTGCTCATATACATAGCAATTCTCTTTTGTTAATGATTTATTACAGAATTCTGTTGTATCGGTTGACCCCGACGCCACGTCCATAAAGAATTATGTGCAATGAGTTTGTGAGAAGTTATATTTATTGCTGGGAAATTTTAATACTTTGCGCGAAAGAGAACTGTCCCACGGGAGACCACGGAGGATTTAACTGTATGTACATATATAGGCCATTCGATGAAGAAAAATGCAAGAAAAGAGTAGTTATTTATATACGCATAGAATATAACAAGTTCTCTTAGACCATCAAACTGCATTTTACGGGCAGTACGATGTACGTACACGCGACAGCTTGGATGGAAGGGACGTACGCTTTGTTGGTTCCACGAAAGGACACGCCCCTGTGATCACCGAACTGGAGCAAATTAATTCCCGGCCGTAACAGATCATCAGGTCGAGGCAGGAGGAATAGGGTCCCGCAAACTGCAACTGAGGCGCCGGTAGGGTTGCCTGTTTGTTGGCCTGATCCTGAGCCAGAGATCACGCAGACTACAGTAAAGATCGAGGAACAGTACTCTGGCTGGCTGCATGCATGCTCCAGCTGAACAAGCATAAGCTAGCGAGGGCTGAGGGGTGTACTTGACTGCAAAAGATGAGGGAAATTTAGTTGCCAAAATAGTTTTTATTTTTTTAAGAGACTAGTAACCATAAGTAGAACACATAATTGCTCTTTCAAGTGCCTATGTATTTTCATATTCTCACATAATTGCTTTGACCCCCAAGAAGTGATTCTTGTATGTTCTCTGTCCACTGATGATCGTATCATAACTCGCTACTTTCTAATATGGTTTAAATGACATAGGTGTAGGGACCTATATGTATTTTCTCTATTATTTTCATACTATCACGGCTAAGTTTTAATACAATTTAACTATGCTACAGTGGAGCGCTTCAAGTAATGTTAGAGACCACACAATAACTTTAATTGGGTCAAAGCTATCAAGGGGAATACGAATCGAAGACAGAGAGAGTCAAGTGAAATTACTAGTAGATATACATGCTCCGTAAGTTCTCGAAAAAGAAATTAATGGGTATATAAAAATTCTTCTGAGATGTAAGTGGGTTTTTATAATTATAATTTTCCTTAATTTTAAATTAAGCTACTTTTATAACAAGCAACAGTTATGTCACACAAAGCCTTAGGGAGTGCAGTGCCAGCTCGATGTCCCTGCGTCAAAGCCGCAGCAGCTGGTTGATTCTAGAAAGGACTGAGGGGCCGGTAGGGTTGCCTGTTTGTTGGTCTGATCCTGAGCCAGAGATCACGCAGACTACAGTAAAGATCGAGGAACAGTACTCTGGCTGGCTGCATGCATGCTCCAGCTGAACAAGCATAAGCTAGCGAGGGCTGAGGGGTGTACTTGACTGCAAAAGATGAGGGAAATTTAGTTGCCAAAATAGTTTTTATTTTTTTAAGAGACTAGTAACCATAAGTAGAACACATAATTGCTCTTTCAAGTGCCTATGTATTTTCATATTCTCACATAATTGCTTTGACCCCCAAGAAGTGATTCTTGTATGTTCTCTGTCCACTGATGATCTATGATAACTCTCTACTTTCTAAATGTCATGGATGTAGGGACCTATATGTATTTTCTCTATTCTTTTCATAATGTCGCGAATAAGTTTTAATAGAGTACATTTATGATATTACAAAATTTGGTTGTGCGGTATCCAATCAGATGATAACTATATATGCTACAGTGGAGCTAGCGCTTCAAGTAAATGTTAGAGGCCAAACAATAACTAGCTATCATCTAAGAGGTAAGTGGAATTACTAATAGTAGATATACGTGCTCTGTAAGGTCTCAAAAAAAATACTGGTAGATTGGTATATACAAATTCTTCTAAGAGGTAAGTGGGTTTTTATAATTTTCCTTAATTTTAAATTAAGCTACTTTTACAACAAGCAACAGTAATGTCAAACAAAACCTTAGGGAGTGCAGGGCCAGCTCGATGCCCCTGCGTCAAGCCGCAGCAGCTGGCTGATTCTAGAAAAGAATTTCAAAATTATTTGTATCAGGGCGGATGATGCTAAGAGTCACGTGCATGCATGGCTGTACTGCGAAATACCATCATGGAGCCTGATTGGAATCACAAGCAAGGGAGCGCGCGAGATATATGGCCGGGTCGGGCATGATGATGGCCTTATGATTCGAGCCCTCAAAGTATGGAGGCCCTTCATCACTGTTGCCCCATATTCTCTCACTGTCCTCTCGCAAAGTCCTGTATGAAAGAATCAATCGCTAGCTCTCGTGCTGTCTTTTGCATGGACCATCTCTCTCTCTCTCTAACCATCCTTTTGACCGCGATTTGTAGCATCGGACTCTGGCTGCAACCTCTCTCCTCCGATTTGTCTGCCTGCCCATGCATGGCAAATGGTACGTACGTACATGTGTGTTTGTCTGGAATTATTAGTGGACAAAACGGTCTCCCAACCAGCCACCCTATGTGAACTGGGCCTCGATTTGTTCCTTTCCCAACTGTTAACACGCAAAGTGGTAAATTGAAGGGAGAGCCAAAATGTCTCCCCCAGTGGCTTAATCATCTCATATTGTAATCTGAACTTTGTAACACAATGATGACGAGCCACGTGCTCCACCTCTTATATCAATGAACCAGGTGGTGATGTTCTCCCCTCTGTCGACCTTCAAAAAAAGAGAGTCAAAAATCCATGACAAAATTGTCTGTAACACACAAACAATTTTAGAGGGCAGTTATCTTGTTTACCTGGTCCCACCATTGAGTTCAATAGTTTTGACGTGAGTGATAGTAGGGTGTGAATTAATTAGTAAAATATATACTAGCTATATACTCCCTCCAATCTTCCGATACTAGTTGTCTCACAAAACACAATTTTGACAAATATTTTTTTTACGTATTAAATTGTAAAACCAAAATAGAAACAACATACGATATTATGAAAGTACTCTAAACGTAAATCCATCCATATGATTCACATGTTCCCACGTTTAATGGACTGTTGTCCAAATGGACAAGTATTTGAAGCCTAGAGGGAATTAATATACATAGAAGTCGATAATGCAATGTGAAATTACTTATACAAATTTTACAAAACATTATTGACAATAAGGACACATATTTTTATAAATCTTAACAATTGTGTGCAAACAATTGCAAATCATTTTACTAAACCTATTAGTACAACTCAAATATCATCTATTGTCGATATTCATCGCAAAAAGATAATCTAGTGTTGATCCAAAGTAATAATACTTAGACGAATTGAAGTGAAACTGCTTGTGATTTTGACTTATACAAGTGACTATTGTAGTGCTAGTTAATTAGAAACTATTTTTTTCTGAACATAGTCCTACAATTGATCGCTAATCCATAGAATTGCACTGTATTAGTATTGTCAGAACAAATTCTAAGATTTTCAGGTCCCCCGTACATCAAACTACCTCAAAGGCAAATGCTCACGAGCGATGTAATGTAAAAAATGTTTAGTACCAGAAGAGAAATAGTAAATCTCCATGTCTCAAAGAAGCTAAGGTTATCTAGGCTTGTTTTCACCTGAACGAAGAAAAGAAACAAAAAACTCTTGATATCTAGAGCAAAATGAGATTTTGTTCACCAACTTACCCAGGATTCGACTTAATTGGGATTATGTTTGTGACATGGTGCATATATATAACATCCTTTTCAACTTTCGATCATCTTCATTGGAGGTGGTCGAAGGCACTTGGTACACGATACTGATACATCCATTTCATGTTATCAGAAATGGCAGAATGCGTTATAAGCTACGCAAACTGTCACTATAACGGTCTGAATTTTCTCCATTATCGCAAGACGTCCACACTCCTGCCCTTGAGCAGATTACATAAGTCAGGATCAGGATGTAGGTACTTGTAATCTGCTCCTCAATTACCTGAATTGCAGATGGTCTCGTACCATTTTTAACGATCTATGTTTCCATGTCCAGCAAATATTGTGTCGTCATCATTATTATCTATCAACGTTACAGCCACAGGACTGTCCTGCCAAATCTCAAGCTCCAGAACAGTTACCCTCGAGCAAGATCAAGATGTAGATACAAAACGAAGCCCTTGTGAAAGAGGGCCAAAAGAAAAGAAAAACCAATAGAAAAACAACAGCCAAGTGTTACAGGCGTATTCCAGGTTACTATACACATTGCTTTGAGCTACTACGGAAACAATCAAACCATTTGATTCCAGTGTGCCTGTTGCTTCAGTATCGACGGCCACCACCGGTTGACAGGAGTACTCTGGTTGGTTTCTTGCCTTTCTTCCCGACGCCATTTGGCTTTGGCATCTCTGAGCTGTTATCCGCTACACCAGTGGCTCTACTGGAAGATATGATGCTAGTTGACAGGAGTACTCTGGATGGTTTCTTGCCTTTCTTCCCGACGCCATTTGGTTTTGGCATCTCTGAGCTGTTGTCTGCTACACCAGTGGCTCTACTGGAAGATATGATGCTGGCAAAAGACAATGACGGTGTCGCCGACGGCCCTTCATGACAAAGGTATATTGTTACGACAGGGCTTTAACGGAAATTAGGTTATGATATTCTGATCAGTGTCCAAATTCAAAACAGATATGGTATCATACCTTGGTCTCTTGTGGATTCATTTTTACCATTTGCATCCTGAGTCTCAACTCTTAGAGGAGGCGAGTCTTGGGCAGACGCGAAACCCAGACGTGTTACATCAGAGAAAAGCTTTCTTTCACTGGCTGGCGGACTCGTGGATGGCCCAGCACTGTTTCCCAGAGCTTCAGTGAAAAGAGACATCTAATCAGTGCCACCAGCATTTAAGGTATAGGTACATATGCATAATAAAGCAGATGCAAAGTGTGATACCCAACTGAGATTAAAAAAAAAAGGGTACAAGATAAAAGCACCAGCAGGGAACTTTCTTCCAGATGAAATGAAGAAGCAAAAGGTAGTAGTAATGTTAAACATCACAGGACTAGCAAACTGACATAGCAGCAGTGAAGTAACTTTACCTTCAAAGTCATCCAGAGAGAACATGAAATCGTTTTGACTGTATGAGAAATTTGTATGCTCAAAACGCATAGCAGTCGCCTGCACTGCAGCCGCAACTTCAGCCTTCACTCGCTCGCTTTCTTCCTAGAAAAAACACAAAGTGAAAGAGTGAGAAGGAGGCGCAACACAGGAAAACAACAGAAAAGTAAACCATGAATCCTAATGGCCTTCTACAAAAAAGGTCCATCCCAAGTATTCTGTAGCCTACTCATATGTTTCAGCTGTATTTGCAAGTAGTTTTCCAGAAGTGGCTAGACACCAGATTAACCATTCAGTAAGCACTTTGTTAATGTGATGAACAAGCAGTCGTCTTTGATGAACAGATAGGGCTAGTTTGGTTGCCGCCCTGAGACAAATCTAACTGTGCCTGTGCGTGCCTGACATCATACAACCTGTGTTTTTGGTTGCTCCCCTGACTCAGGCAAGGAGCTCAATTTACAAACAAAGCGATGCGTGCCTGAGCCTCCTCTACCCCTTCATCCCCACTCGATGCACCCATGGAGGTGGCGTCTTCTGCTCCGGCTTGCCCTCTCCACCATCCCAGTCCCACCCCGGCAGCGACCTCCTAGGCCTCCTCGGCAGCATGGTCTGCACCACAAGCAGCGACGGCCACCTCCTCTGCTACGTTTCACAGATCCCATAGTATACGCACCCAACAACACTAGGGAACGCAGGCTGATGAGCTTCGACATGGACCCCCTGACATCACACGCTTTGTCTGCAACCCCCTCGGCGGTGAGCTGTTCCGCCTGACCTCTTCTCTCTGTGGTTCCACACCTGAATCTTCAAATTCCAAGCCATAGTCGTGAATCCTTCAAATTCGTGGCACAAACTGTGAATTGCACCAAATTGATCACAAAATTACCCTACACGCCTGCTAATGAATCCATTTTGCCCGTTACGGGCATCAATCTGGCAAGGCACATCCGCTAGCGATCGATCGCCTGAAGGCGGTCGATGGTTACCATGAGGAACGAAGCAGAAACAGAGTTGTAAACGTCTTCGCTTTGAGAAAACATAGATTTGGTTGTGCGCCTTCTCTTCAGGCTCAAGTTGCAACCAAACAATGGTGTGCTTCTCGTGCCTGGCCATGCAAGTTTCTCATGCCTGACCAGGCAGCTGTTTTGCTCAGGCACAATGCTCAGGATGGCATCCAAACTAACCCATAATCCCTCTGCCCTCTGGTCATCAAGGGATGATATTTGGGACAGCAAATTGAACTGCATGCAGGGAGGCTATTTTAAATGTCATCCATTGATGACCGAAGCAATTACTATGGTACATGTGTTTTTTCTTTAAAAACAAATAAACTGCGAAAGCCAGCTGAAAAAGTCTTCCTGCAGGAAGAGACCAAATCACAAATTTCTAGCAGTGACACTTCTCGTAGGACCTAATCCTGAAGTGGCTGGGCTCGTTCCAGAAAGTGGCAAACTAATGCTAAGGCAACAAACAAGCAGTCTACCAAACATGAGGCTGACCTAGTGCTAGCCGATTCAAGAACAGCACCACCCAGTTGCTGCATAGAGGCACATGTTTCTTTTCTGCCTTGGTAAGATTCTCATGAGACAACTAGGTGATGTGCAACAGGATTCAGGTGAAAAGATAGGTAAACCAGATGATTCCATTTTTACGAACATGTTCACCCCTAATCAGTTCTCTATCCAGAACCAGTATTAAGATAAGCGTGCTTATTATCCAAAAGCTTCTAACAGATTATCCACATTCTAGACACTTTAAGAACTTTGAATTTGATATTAAATAAAATAAGTTGTCACACAGTTCTGACTTACAGCCTTGACGGATACAATAGTTCTATAAAATTCAATGCTGTGCCAGTTATTTACAAACCTTCTTGGCAGTTCGTTTTCTCTGTTTCTCACGCTTCTTAATTTCATCCATAAATGGTGCCAGCGAGCTAGGAGGTAGCATATCACTCAGGTCAATTTCGCAAAACTGCAAAATAAAAATAAAAATGCTTGTCAAAGGCAAAACATATTTGAAGCTCACTAACCCAGATGTTACTGTACACGACAAGCCAAAATTACCTGGAATGTAGTTGTTAGTGAGAAGTGGCTCAAAAAACGATAGCGCTTTCTAGTAGTTTCGGACTGTGTGACAGTTTCCAGCTCCAATATTTTTCCAGTTATTCTGTGTACAAATAAGCTGAATCAGTAACATCATAATAACCTAAGCAGCAATCACAAGCTACAACAGTGTTGTGAGTGTCCAAGGTATTGGCACTGATGTGATTTTTCAAGAACACATTAATTCTAATTTTGGATGATGGTTGATTCAAAAAAAAATCCTGATTAAGGTGCAACAGAAAAGGTGTAGTTAACCTAATTTTGGTTCCCTCAAAGACCAAGATTTCACACCGCAGCATAGCAGAATACAGCAACCCTTTTTGTAGCCAAGTATGAGGATACAGTCAAATCGACAGTCAATAAGGGTCATGGATTTGGATATTTGACAAACAACTTCAGAAAACTAGTAACAATAACCACTCAGTCTAAATTCAACCTACATGTCTTCGCGACCACTCAGTCTAAATTCAACTTACATGTCTTAGTGACCGCTAAGCACAAAAACTCTTTCATTGGACCAAGGAAAACAATGGTGCACTATGCCACTATCCCAAACACAAGCCCTTCTAGGAAAAACTTAATTGTCACAGGTGACAAGTAGCAGAGTCAAATATACGGCCCATCACATGTTAACAATGTCTGTCTTCTCCGTCATTTAGGTAAATTGTGGTGTTAGAACTCATTGTGAGCATTGTGAACCCAATATCCCAAACACAAGCCCCCTCCAGGAACTACTTAAGTGTCACAGGTGACAAATAGCAGAGTCAAGATACCGATATCTGTCTTCTGGGTCAGTCATTTATTTAGGTAAATTGTGGTGGTAATGTGGTATAACTCAATGTGAACATTGTGAACCCAACATTTTAAGTCCTTAACTAGGATGCAATCTATGCGACTCTGGAACAGTTGCGCTAATGTGACAACAACACAATGATATAAACAAGTGAACCTGAAGCTTGAACTTTCAGGGAACAAGCAAAGATCATATTACCTAGGTGGGAGCATATCAGGGCCTCCAAAATGGTCTAGAAGACATCTCATGTCTAATGGATGAAGAATAATGTGTTGACCATCCAACACCTGCAACAAGACATAAAGCCAACATGAAAAACCACATGATGTGAGAAAAATAAGAATCTTTGGATGTCTCAGACCTGGTAGAATGTGAATGAGTCGTGCGGCTCGTGCCCATTTGAATCAATGTGGGCTTTTTCACCCATCTTGGGTAGCACTCTTTTATCAGAGCTTTTATTTGACCCAGGAGATATCGAGAGTGCCGAAATACCAGCCATCATGTCTCCATCTGAAACAGGGGAGAGCTTGTGCCCACTGTTCTGATGTGAAGCATGTCCATCAAAAGAGTTTCTTGAGTTGTAACTAGATCCGGGAGAGAAACTATCTTTCAATGGGGGGCTACTACCATAATTTCTGTACTCGGTCCAATATTTCATCCTTTCTTCCAGCTGTTCCAAAGCAGCAGAAACATATGGAAGCTTCTCCAAGTCATCAACAAGGCCTAAGTCAGCCATACGCAACCAATTACTAAGATCTGATTTTGCCTCTCTAACAGACAACTCCACATCAGATGTCAAAATAAACTTTGAGAAAACATTAGACTCATCTTCATTTGCTGAAGCGCACCCACTAGAGCTGCTTTTAACACAAGGAGTGAGTGAGTTTCTTGACCGGCTAAGAAGTGTAAATGTTGCAACGTCACCAGCACGAAAATGCTGAACTTGAGTAATCTGTATGGTACACAACTCTTTTGTTGATACCATCATGAAACACAGTGGACACTTCTTCCAGCTTTCACCTTTGTAGTCCTCTTTGCCCATGATTAGATAACGTAAAATGCATGGAAAGCAGTATATATGGCCGCATGATGTAATTTGTGGACATAATGGACTATCCAAGCAAATAGGGCACTGCACCTCTGAAGGGCTAGAGTATTTGACACAGATAATATCGTCCCACTGGAGCATCTTATCTGGGTCCATTGATTCAATCTGATAATTCCCTGTGTCCAACACAACAAACTTGTAATTTGCTTGGAGAAACAGGTCCTTGTTGTAAGGCTTGATCTTCTTTTGCCTCCTCGGAGGATATGTCCTTGGGCCTCTGGGCTGTGGCCGAGAAATAGGATCATATTGGAAATTCAGCAGATGATTGGCATTCACAGCCTGATTTTTCCTAGCTGCTATTTGAGCCCCATTACCCGGATGTCCAGCTGAGACCATGGCCGAATTCTCAGCCGGCAGGGAACCTACCATTTCAGGCCTGTCAGGATATGCTGGAACTGGGCCAACATTATCTACAGGGAAATCCAAATTTCCATGTCTAGAAGAGTGGCATTCAGAAATATTGCCAACTTCTTGAGTACGTGAACCATTCTCTTCTCCAGAGATTCTGAATCCAACTACCTGGGAGATTGCATTTTTATCAATGAATCTAAGTAGCAATAAATAACATTTATATTTGAAAAGAAGATGAAAAATGGCATTCCTGCAATCACTTTACCTTTTCGGAAGCACTAACAGATTCTCTGACATCCACTGATTCTGCAAAATATGAATCACATTGTAAGGATTAATCTGAAATTTGGAGAGTTGGAAATTAGCAGGCATTAACACCATGGGAAGGCAACAGAAAGCCACGTAGACAACTAATCTGGCTATAGCAGATACTAATCAGCATGCTAGTGTTAATATAGAACTTGATTGAAATTTTAGAACTAACATGAATTTACAGCACTATTTGAGCCCCATTACCCGGAAGTCCAGTTGAGACCATGGCCGAATTCTCAGCCGGCAGGGAACCTACCATTTCAGGTCTGTCGGGATATGCTGAAACTGGGCCAACATTATCTACAGGGAAATCCAAATTTCCATGTCTAGAAGAGTGGCATTCAGAAATATTGCCAACTTCTTGAGTACGTGAACCATTCTCTTCTCCAGAGATTCTGAATCCAACTACCTGAGAGATTGTATTTTTAACAATGAATCTGAGTAGCAATAAAAAAACATGTATATGTAATGAAAAGAAGATGAAAAATGACATTCCTGCAATCACTTTACCTTTTCGGAAGCACTAACAGATTCTCTGACATCCACTGATTCTGCAAAACATGAATCACATTGTAAGGATTAATCTGAAATTTGGAGAGTTGGAAATTAGCAGGCATTAACAGCATGGGAAGGCAACAGAAAGCCACGCAGACAACTAATCTGGCTAGATCAGATACTAATCAGCTTGCTAGTGTAATATAGAACATGATTGAAATTTTAGAACTAACATGAATTTACAGAGCATACTGTTCAATATGTTGGCAGTAAAACTTCAGCAGCATATTCTATTCTTACGTAGCACTAAAAGAACCTGCTGAAGGATAAAACCAGATAACTTTTGAGTCAACATTGTTCAAACCATATACTGACATCCATGTTTTCTAACAAATTTCAACATGGGCCAGGTAAACATTAAATCAGACAACTTTATGCTGATCTGTTCAATATGTGTGGGTTGACTACATAGTTGCTATGGGTTGACCATAATAAGCTAGATTAAAACTGGTGTGTAATCACAGAGTTTCGTGGAGATATGATATATACGCTTGTACATTTTCAGTCAGATAAAAAGAATACGAAATCAAATACCAAGATTCCAACGAGAAGCATTATCGTCCAGATATGATATGATACCTATCCTATGCTTGCGTAATTCAACAGGGAAGCTCAATGAAAATAATGCATTCAAAAGGGAACAATAACGTTCATATCCTATAAAGGAACCCTCATTTGATCAACGTAGAGCTTAACATTGAACCACACGAGAATTGGCTTATCAAACCAAATGCTCGGATCAGCACGCGGCCTAATTTTCATGGAGAACAACATGAACTCGACCTAAGGCGCTAACATGCCCAATCTGTAGTGATAACACTGTACGCTTGATAGGTGGCAAAAAATTCCTTCAAGCTTCAGCTCAGCCGACGAACGAGCGGCATCAACCACATAGCCGCACGCAATCAATCCAATCCCCAATTAGCTGGTCGTTCCAAACTAAGCAAATAAAACTCCAGATCCAACCTCCCCGTGGCTACCGCGTTCAATCGATCAAATCGAAGGAGCGAGCAAGCGAGGTGAGCTACGTCGGAGCAGCAATAACTCACCGGAACTCGTGCCGCTCCCTCCTGCACGGAGCGCCGCGGCGGCGGCGGCGGGCGGCGAGACGGATGCCGGAGGGGAGCGGCGCCAGTCGCTGCCATGCTTGGGGCTAGGGCTAGGGTTGGGCGGGCGCAGGTAACGGGATCCTCCGGTGCGTTCGTGTGGGGAGATGGACATGAACCTGCGCGGGAGCTCGTGGGGTGGGGGTGAGCGGCGGCTCGGGCGGTCGGCGGGCACGGGCAGGCGGTGGCGCGATGACGGGGACACGGGAAAAACGGATTTATACGGTCGACGGGTGGTGAGCTCACCGGGGGTTGGAGGCAAAGACGGGGCTCACGTGCGCAGGACACGTGGGCGTCTAGACGTGGGTACACGGGAATGTGGGGCCCACATGTCAGTGTGACGGTGTAGACAGATACTGTAGACTGAGTCCATGCACCTGATGGAAGCTGTGACGAGTTTGGGACAGGAGCAGGATATGCGGTTGAGCCGGAGGTTCCTCCGGGAATCGGAACTGATAGGCCCACGTGGTGCGGTTGCACGTGATAATGACGTCTGGGCCGGTCCGCTAACATTTAGGTGGCACTGTAAGGCCGAATGGGCTAGAGATCAGTCTGCTGGGCCTGATTTTCCTAAAAGCGGCCACGGGACCCCGGAACGCACGGCCCATGTGGTTGGGTAGGCCATTAGTATTTTCAAACTTCCAACCCGGTTTTCCCCTCAAAACCGGCTGTCTGATTTCAGCAAATCCATTATTCAATGAAAGGGATCTTGGCCTGGTTAAAGCACCTGAGTAACACTTTTGAGATTCTGGGTTCGACTCTTGATGGGAGTGAATTTTTTAGGATTTACGGGCGTTATGCGTTAAGTGGTAAGCGACGTTCCCGTCGACAACGAGGTGCCTTTGGTGACTTCAGGAATCTCCAGATCTGCCGGGTGCTCAGTCTTTCGGAGGTGCTTATAGGGATAGGATTTGCGTATGTGTGTTCATAGAAGTGAGTGTGCGTGCGTGTTGTGAGCGTCTGTGTTGTACTGTGTAATTCTTAAAAAAAAAGCAAATCCATTATTCATTGATCTCAAAAAAAAGAGAGAGAAGCAAATCCACTATTCATATCTGGAGTTTATATAAATTCTTCAATTCAATGTTTCGGATCACAGCACCCCTTCGAAATATTCCATGCCTCCATGGAATGATTCAAGGAGATCCACCGGACCAACAAAATCGATATCCTGTTTGTGAGCCTGCTACCATTTTACCAGCGCTGGAGGGAGACTCCCGTGACTAGGATGAAACACAATGTGACCACACTTCTAAGGGGTGAAGCGCTAAAATTTGATCAAGGAAAAAGTTGAGCTCCTGAAGCTGAGAAAATTTGAACAGATCAGCTATGAATTGGTATGCGACAGAATTGACCACTACTGCTGACACTCATTTTACAGCCAAACATAACAAAGCTCAACTATACACAATTGCATTGCTGCGAATAATTACTTCAAGAACCCACCACAGACACACAACGGAGTGCTGCTAGTCCACATCATTTGACTGCTATACCCTCATCTCCCAATATACCACAAACCCCCAATACAGGTTTCTGACAGAATTTTCAGAACCGGCCCAAAAGAATTGAATGCCAATAACTCTATACCAATCTGTACATTCACTGAAAATATAATCTCTATTTTTTTCTGTTCATGTAATTATTTCTGTCCAAACTTATATACCTAGGTGACTGACTATAGTTTGTCCGCGATCCTGCCAAGGGCGTCGGCAAGCCTTCCGAGCACAAGAACTAGGCTGTTAGCTTGGTCTTTTCTCTGCTCCCTGTCCAGCTGGCAGTTCAAGTTCTGTGCCTCCAGCTGTGTTGCCACCATCCGGCTGTTCCGGTCTAGGATCTCGATCAGCTTGCTCTGCAGGTCTGTTGTGCCTTCTCCAGTGTCTTCGTCTGTTCGCGGCCTCTTCTGCCCACCCTGCTGAGCTAGTGCATCCTTCTCGGTCCTCTGCTCTGGCTGTTTGTCCTTCGATGTGCCTGCTTCAGAGAAGCCATTATCTCTTGGTGTCATTAGGATTTTTGACTCATTCTTAAACGTAATAAATACTGTGAGCATGTATGGTTTTCACATAACAAGTCACAACTAAGTTACTGTCTTGTTCCGAATTATGCTAGTGGAGACTCCCAAAAGAAAGTTCAGTGTCTACCAGCGAAATGAGAAAAAAGAATATCGGACCATTTAATTAAGACCAAGCTACTTTGCAATTCATCACTAGCTAATAAATGTTATATTGACTCCTAAAAAATGTAACAATAAGCCTGTTTATATACACAACAAAAAAATAGCAGGCTGGTCCCATCATCCCTGCTTGTCAAAAAGGAAGAAGAACCAGAAAAGCTAACCTACACAACGATGCATCCACATCAGTTTCTGATTCAGTGCACTTCCATACTTTACAAATTTCTCAAAAAAAATGACAGATGTTTTCTTTTTTAGGAAACTTCACAGATGTATGTCATGTTAACATATTCATACCTGCAAAAATATTGAATTAAAGTAGGTTCATATGTGCACTATTCGGAAGCAAAGACATCAGCCTTTCTTTTACGGTACATATACCAAAATATCTTTCTTAGTTGTATGTATTTTAACACATTGGTAACCTTTTTGAAAAACTTCAAAATGTACCATGTACCGATGACTTTCAATTCTTTCTAATTTATGCCTCTGATAGTGGAAACCCTCTTTACCCCTTTTCAGGCAATGTTAGATAGGTTACTTGTGAACAGCTTGCCACTAACAGCAAACTTTCTTCATATGAGCTAAAATGAAAGAATCTAGCTGAAGTACTAAAGTCATTACCACATCAAGGTGAACATTAAACGTCAACACAAATACAGTAGAACATTACGGATAGTAGTGCCTAATGAAAATATCAAGATCAGAAATGAATCACCAGTATGCTGTAGACCCCCACAACAGTCGTCTATGACAAAACTTCAAGCCAGTCTCGTATGAAATATGCAATTTGGTATGCTATTTAAGTCAAGGTAGTATCTCATTATGTGTACTAGTTTAGTATTGAAAACTCAAACTGATCATTCATTTGAACATCTCAAACTTAGAAAGGTAGACATTACAGAGAAAGGAATCAATAACTTGTGTTTGATTCTAAACTTCCCGTGCAGCAATCTAGCAAGGTCTGAGGAACTATTCAGGTTGGTTGCACATTCATATAAGCTGTCACTCGAGCACTGGATAAACTACTCTGATTCGGGTTTCAATGACCCTGCGGCCATATACCAGTGTAACTTTCATGAATATTGTATCTACGGTTGGACAATGATGCATCCTGAGCCAACGAACATTCCACGTTCCTATTAACATATGTCATTTTACTGCAGCCTTGCTGGTAAATTCGTTATTGCAAGGGCAAAGCAAATTTTAATAGTGAAAAGTATGCTGCATGCTCTAACGATAATTGCTGAATGGAAATATTCAGCACTACTGTAACCCTTGACATTCATGATATGCTCACCCTAAGTTGATGAGCCCAACAGAACGACAGAAGTTTCTTAGGCCATTCTAGTAAATCCAGAATTGCAAGTGGGGGAAAAGGACTGGAGGACACTGTTCAAAAATAAGAAGCCAATTACCTTGCTCAGCGCTCTGATGTTGCCTTGATGCCTCGGGCTTCTCTGAAATGGAGAACACGAGAAACGAATACAAATCAGTGGACCTACCAATGAAACCAACAAAACGGCAATCAAGTACACGGCATGAACACAAACAAAATGAAGAATCAAGAAAACTGCTTCCAATTCCACCACACCAAAATGACTACCAATTTGAAGCATCAGGAGCAGAGCAACTGCTGCAATAGTGCCGCAGTATATGGAAAAGGTGCACCAGAAACTCGAAACTGTGCACCATGTCTTGAACCACCATTACGAAGAGCACGCTGATACATCTCAAAACGGTATACTATCTAATATGTCCAATCAAGAGCATCTAACCAGGAAGAAGCCATGTGTTTACAATTACAAATTTTAGCAGTAAACATCAGTAACTCAACTTCAGCGTGGATGGTGCCCAAAAGCCCCGCACCTTTTACCTCCAACAACCAGCAGCCGAACGAATTCTCGATTAAAAAGATTCCAATTTTTTGCAACGATGAGCACCAAGAAGCTCGAATTCATCAAAGCGCCAAACGCAGCAATCACCAGGAGGCGACGAACTCAAATTTCATCAGCGAAAAGCTCGCAATTTTAGCATGAGTACAAGTCAACGAGCAGCTCACCGGATATGGGCAGGGCGGTCACCGGAGGTGGAGGCGGCGGGGGCGCCGGAGCTGGTGCCTCCTCCTCTTCCTCCTCTTCCTCAGAGAATAACGCCTCCTCTGTGGTCGGACGGCCGCTGTCAAAGACGGGCTCCGCCGCCCCTGCCTCCTTCTCTTCCTCCACGGGAGCAGCCTCCTCCTCCTCCTCCGCGGCATTCCCACCGGACCGGCCGCCGAGGATAGCCCGCCC
>LAPY01000793.1:16199-33616 GCA_000970635.1 Eragrostis tef
GGGTATATCTTTGCGAGACGAATCAAATGAGCCTAATTAATCTATGTTTTGCTATAGTGATGCTACAGTAATGCTACAGTAACCATCGTCTAATCACGGTTTAACTACTCTCATTAGATTATTTGTAATTAAACTTTATTTAAAATAAGATTATCTTTATGTAGACTTCTCTAAATTTTAGACTCCTCTAAACTCTAAAACGCCTAACGCACCTTAGAGTGTATCAGCTATCAGACTGTAGCAGAGCATAGTGGGTTTGTCTGTATCAAGCAGGGATGCATCATTGTGCCCTAAGAGTTGACCACACCCCCTGTCCTAATGATACCCCACAAAGGCCGCCCCACGCCACTAACCAATCATCTTATGTATGTCTCATGGAAGTGTGCAGCAACAACAAAACTGTACTGCGATTTGCAGGGTATGAGGGGTCAAACACCCAACACATCTGTTGTAGTGCTAGAAACCAACAAAATTCAGATTAGGGGCAGCATTAGTTTGACACTTTCCTGTCTAGATTAGCTATGATTGTATCCCGATTAAGACAAAACCTACAGTCTTTTCTAATTCAGTTTAAATTTGCAGCGTGCACATAGATGAGTACAAGATGTCATCTCAAAGAAAGATTCTCATAATTGACTTCAGCGGCATGATTTGAGTTAGCACCTACAGCATCAATCACCTTGGGGCGTGCAAAGGCATTACTAGCTACTGCCCTTCTCAGGCCCACTTAAACCAAGCTTTGGATCCTGCAACTTTTTCTTCTTTCCCTGCCTTTCTGAATGAAATGTTGTTTGGTGTGCATGCCTATTGCCCTACTGACTAGTGACTTAGTGAGTGCTCTTGTCCTTCACTGAACATACATTCCCCTCCTTGCCTAGAAAGAAAAAAAAAATTGCCAGGTCTTTCTTTAACAGCACATGATGGAATCATTTGGGATTAGGATCATCACATTGGGAATTAGATTCCCCTTTCCATGTGGGGAGAAAGGTCCTAATCACTTCTTTTTGTGGTGAATATTATAAAGTGATGCTGGCTAAGCATGCAAGTGCACACAGAATGATCTTTAGAGTACTGCATGCATGACACCCTGCTTTTTCTTTCTATCAACTGAATGTCCCCCTAGATCTCAAGGAATGTTCATCCTCCATGAGATCTTTACACCAATATAAGGCTGGATGATCCAGGAATATCTCTCACAAGGGAAAAAGATTAAAGATGATGGATCCTTAGCTTTTTTTATCTGAATTTGTTTTGCTCTCTATTTTTTTTCCTTTCCTTTCCTTACCTTATTTCCACTTCCAGGAATATCTCTCTAATGTTTGATCCTTAGCCGCTTCAACGATAGACTGACCAGGTAGACTCAGCTGTGGTAACACAAGCATGCGTATTCTTGTTTTTTTTTTATATAACTAGTTCTATTTCATCCTGCAAGTGAAAGTATCCCCACCTCTAGGTTGCAAGATGTATCCGACCTTACACTTGTTACAGTTTTGCAAGATGTATTCTTGCTTTGCGTTTTATTTTTGTCCTACCGTTTTTGCAGGTCCCTATCACTTTATTCTTCAATATCTAGCTACTTTATTCTTACTTAAACTTCATTCCCACTACTTTTGCAGGCCTTCGGTTTTCTATTTTTCCAGTTGATAATTAGCTCATTTTGACATTTTTGTGCATTACTATTCCCCCCCAAAAATATAAGTTGCAGATTGCAGATCTTTTGGGCCCATATACGGGACACGGCATAAATGTGACTTACTATTTATTATTTTGCTTTCGTTGATGATATGGTAGCATACCGATTTTTGTGTGTGTTCATTTAGAGTGCAAACGCAATGTTTATACTAACCTTTTTATGAATTTAGAGATGCTAACTAGTACAGCTATCACTAAGCAGATCGAGTCAGACATGGGCTTACGCGAAGCTGGGCCTAACATGGGCTCAACTAGGATTGGGTTGGACTGGCTCAAGGCAGGGGCAATAGCATGGACTGCGCATTATATTGGGCTGGGCTTGCATAACGGTCATGCAAATGTAGAAAAGGGAATAGGAAAGATATTGTGCTCAAGAAAAGCACAAAAAAAATAATGTAGTGAACACGTCTCTTAATCATATAGGGGCAGAGATGATGCAATTTCAATATGACCTCTTTAATGTGGTGCCTACTGGGTTCACATGAATTCTGGACTTGCACTTGTAACCGTTTTGACCCACAAATTTTCGCAAAGATTATCAGTAAAATATTGCATATCTATTATGGTAAATATATATACATATATATGTGACATTGGAAAATATAATAAACATATTTATCATAGTTTAGATAGCCGTTTGTTCTCTATCTAGCACCCACGTACCACAAATTTGTCTCTTTGGATCTGATTGTTTTACAATTTTCAGTGTAGCACTTGGATTTCAATCGAACATTTGATGTTATCAGCCATATACTATAGAGACAAACAAAAAAGTAAATTTTAAAAAGGGAACGACTACAAAAGGTCGGTGGTGCATGCCTGAGCCGCCTCGCCGTCTGCCGACTCGCTCGCTACCACCATTGAGCCAGCCTGCCTCTCCCAATCCTCTTTCTAATTCTGGCGGTCATGGAATGATGGAAGCCACCAAACCCTAACCTCATCGATTTTGAACATCGACTGTGAGATTGCTCAATCTCAGTCGAATCCAACGGAGAAAATCCATTTTTTAATAAAATAAATAAAAAGAGAACATCTAGCAGTGTACTTGTGCTATAAATATGGACCACGTGATGAGTACCAGCGTGTAACCTCATGCATGCGACAACCTGTGTCCTAGCTGACCTGGATGCAAGAAAATCCCTGCCAAATTCAATCAATCACTGGGTGATTTTGTTTTACACGTTCAATGTCATTAAGTGAGCTCGTGTGTTTCTAGTGAGTAATGTTGGTATATGCAGACGACTAGAAACAAATCCATGGCTGTGAGGGACAGCTCATAAGTGCATTAATAACCTTAAACTTTTGCCAAATCATGTAGGCACGCATGAATAAACTCTAAAGAATTTCATTGTTTGAAAAAAAACTAAAGAATTTTATCCATGCGAAATCCGAGAGATTATTGAACACTCTTTATTTGTAGCTGGACATAGGTTGTGCAAAGAGTGTATATGGTCGTAGTCACTTTCATGTCTTGTAAAATTTATTGGTGTATTGAGGTTTAATTTTTATTTATTTGTTTGACAGTAGAGTGCGGAGTCATTCTTTTATGAAATGTACTTTATAGGCACCATATTAGAGCATGAAAAACTTTTTTGAATCCGACGGGAATCAATGTGAGCTTCAAATTGTGTGAAAATACTTCATCAGAATTCCTACGTTCCAATCACGTATGGAGTCTAATAATTACATCTTATGCCGTACATACTGAGTCGAAGGCTCCACAAATTAAATGAATTGATCAAGTGGAAAATCATAAGAGTTCTGAAGCAAATCATGTTGCCGCTGCATAGAAAGTATCAACGTCTAATCATGGTTCCTTGAAGCGTCTAAAGGAAAACTTATATGTGAAAATGATCCTAAAATACCGATTCTAAAAGAAGATAAATGAGTTCTTATACTTGTATAGAATATCTTAAGTTATTTAAAATAATACGGTTCACAGTTTTACAAGTCAGAGAACAACATACTAAAACAATACTCAAATAGAAAAATAGGAAGATCCATACCCTAAAGAATCAGTGTAAACATATCATAGGTGCCCCAATGAAAGAACTATGTGGTAGATGTTTTACCTTCAACCTCAGAATTCAATTGGCTCCTGTCCTCCTTGAAAGAGAAAAAAATATAAAATTCGTGAGATGCAATATGAACCACAAAAAACCAACTGACAAGGAAGTCTAAAATGATTTTGCACTCACACACTGCGCTTGCACCAGTAGCAGAGGTAGGGAGATATGTGAGAACAAACCTCACTTATATAATGGTCAGGCTAATAGGAGATATTTATGGATTCCGAAAGACCCGGGAAAGTGAAACTACAAAGACTAGGAAAAAGGAGGGAAAAATTAGTACGTAATAATACATGAGAGCCATTTCCGCATTGTATACCGAGCCTTCTTACACGTTGCTGATTAGTGTCACAAAAAAGTGACAAGTGGTGCTCAATGGCAATGCATGATAATTAATACACCTTGTGCCATTTTCCTTAATTTAGTAAAAACAATCCATAAATGTTGATAGTTGACCACACATAGGTATACCCAGGAAAAGTAAAACTACAAAGACTAGGAAAAGGAGGGAAATTTAGGAAGTGAATAATACGTGAGAGCCGTTTCCGCATTGTATGCCGAGCCTTCTTACACATTGCTAATTAGTCTCACAAAAGAGTGACAAGTGGTGCTCAATGGCAATGCATGATACACCTTTGTGCCATTTGCATTAATCTGGTAAAAACAATTAATCCATACAATTTGATAGTTGACCGTAGGTACATGTTTTTTCCGCGCAAATCATTGAAAAAAGGTTGGATTCAACGGCATGCATTCCATATATCATGTATCCATGAACATGCACGAAGACAAGTGTTTGCATATGCGTATTTCGTGTAGATATTAAATGAGTTGACTTCTAGACAACTGTGTACTGCAGTATTGCGGCATTACACATTAGCTGTGGGTGGTTGAGAGTACATATAAAGCACATTGACGGTCAACACTAATCACTCAAATGCCATGCAGGTGGTCCCTGCAATTTAAAATTTTCATGTATCAGGAATTCAAGAAGATTTTTAAGAAATACATATGTTGGATAATATTGTCACGCCTTCTCTTTGAAAGCCTTTTGAGAGAGAAGTCAATGTCATGCATACTGCATTTTGAGAGCTGCGATACCTACCACTAACATACTAGCCCGTGCCCCCTCTTTCCTCGCAACTCTGCGCTCTTTTTTTACATCCTGGATGAAGGATGGAGTTCTGTCCATTGGCTGCCAAAGGAAGAAGAAGGCCAAAATGGGAGAACCAAAAGGCTATGGGCCTTAAAGGCTTAGTAATGGGCTTTAATTTTTAATGGTGCATATGTATCGCCGATCTTAGTGTCCAAAAAAAAAAAATCGTACATCCTCCTTGTTCTTGTTCAACAATCGGTTTGCCCAGATACCCCTTCTTTGCTCGGCTCCTATCTCTGGTCTCTCCGAGCCCTTATTCACCCTAACCCTAGTACCACATATTATTACCATCTTGGGAAGTGACGTGTTGGGCGTCGAGCTCAGCATCAGGAGTGAGTGGAGATTAGCCTCGTCTAACTCCACAACGCTGACAACCAGGAGTCACTGATTGACTGAATGATTTCTCGTTTTAGAGAACATAAAAATGGTCTGTTGACCATACCATTTCGCTAAGTGGCAGTGGCTTTGGCCCAAGCACACCAAGAGAGTGTGAGTATCGTTGCATCCAGACATTAGAGGTGACTTGAAGGTCTTATCTGTTCAAAGGATCAATCAAACCTTTTGGTCTTAAATTTCCTCGCAAAAATGACAATATATCATTTTTGGAATCTTCAAAAGAATGATTGGTTGGAATATTTTAATCTGTTGCTCTACTGCTTTCGTAGTGTGCAGGAACCCTTAGATAAAAATTTTGGTCATGAAACTTTCTCAAAAGTTGGCTTTAGGACTTGATAAATGCAAATCACACGTTGGAAGTTTCCAACATAGAGAGAATAAATTATGATGATTTTAGGAATGAATGAGGAGAAATCTTTTTCTCGAACATGCATGAGAGCGACATATCATTTCATTAATAGAAGAGAAGGGAAGTACCACACACACACACACACACACACACACCACTGGTATGAATCTCACATAGTGTTGAAACTCATAATAGATGCAGAAGCATGATATGAAATTTGCTTGACATCTTGCTCTTTATCTATACCTTATATATATATATATATATATATGTTTAGCATCAGGAGTGAGTGGAGATTAGCCTCGTCTAACTCCACAACGCTGACAACCAGGAGTCACTGATTGACTGAATGATTTCTCGTTTTAGAGAACATAAAAATGGTCTGTTGACCATACCATTTCGCTAAGTGGCAGTGGCTTTGGCCCAAGCACACCAAGAGAGTGTGAGTATCGTTGCATCCAGACATTAGAGGTGACTTGAAGGTCTTATCTGTTCAAAGGATCAATCAAACCTTTTGGTCTTAAATTTCCTCGCAAAAATGACAATATATCATTTTTGGAATCTTCAAAAGAATGATTGGTTGGAATATTTTAATCTGTTGCTCTACTGCTTTCGTAGTGTGCAGGAACCCTTAGATAAAAATTTTGGTCATGAAACTTTCTCAAAAGTTGGCTTTAGGACTTGATAAATGCAAATCACACGTTGGAAGTTTCCAACATAGAGAGAATAAATTATGATGATTTTAGGAATGAATGAGGAGAAATCTTTTTCTCGAACATGCATGAGAGCGACATATCATTTCATTAATAGAAGAGAAGGGAAGTACCACACACACACACACACACACACACACCACTGGTATGAATCTCACATAGTGTTGAAACTCATAATAGATGCAGAAGCATGATATGAAATTTGCTTGACATCTTGCTCTTTATCTATACCTTATATATATATATATGTTTATAGGTTCATTTTTTCTGTTGGTTTAAGGTTGTGTCGCGTCGTCGCGGCTTCGCCATACCAACTATGGTAATTACCGCAGTACTGCTCCTATATCTTAGTGATTAATATAGTGTAAGCTAGAAAATTTCTATGGTCTGTACATTGTAAAGAGAAAAGCTGTCCAAGATGATGTCTTTGTGATCACATCAATTTTTGATTTTGGAGGAGGAAAATCAAATAAAGATACACAGGGAAACATTTCAGGATCGGAAAAGCATGTTTTTGGTCAACAATTAATATATAATCCTAAGAAATGTTGAGCGACTCCGGTGTGGAAGCAGTTATACAGGAGAGATGAAGTGTTAAATCCCTAGTCTAAGCAATAGCTGCAACCCTTTCTATCGCTTCATCTCAAATGCTTATCCAAGTCTTATGGTGTACTAGCTTTGCCCAGATTCGTTATCCTTCTCGCCACACCACAGATATCAAAGGAAAAAAGCAAGTATGCTACATATATGTGCCAACAAATTAATAAAAAGGTGATGGGAGTGCGACCCATGTAAAAGCGCCATGGTTTCCATTTTTCTTGTATGGGATGATTGTTCGTTCGCTTTTATAACTCCTCACCTGTTATGTGCAGAAATATAACTGGAGAAACCATTCCTGTCTGTCTCATTTTATCTTTTGTGGGGGGAATTATCTGTGTTGATTGCTGGTATAATATACAGAAATGTTCTGACAGCTAACTCCATATGGCTCTACTGATGAATTAAGATACAAATGTAAAACGCAAAACTATGAATCACATATAATGCTTAAGGTGGTAAACTAGTCTCGGTAACCCTTTTTTATTCCACGAAAAATGTAACATGGCGGCAGGAAACTGTTTACACAATGACCTGTCAAGCGAACCATTTCTTAGCTTATCAGCACAAGCATACTGTGAACGACTACTATCAAATATGCAAGCATTTCGTAATTTTTTTTACCTGATTAGGAGCAGCAAGCAAGCAGGATACCTTAAGATCCACAATGCTTGGTGTGCTGTATTCCCTCTGCTCTTTCACTGTAAGAAGTTCAGAGATGCAGATCATCATATAGTTGTGCTGGCTCTGCAACTGTCTCACTAACTGACAACAGGAATCATGTTTGGGTGGGATCTGATAGCCGCTCTTCTTAATGAATTTGTTACATGTTTCCAGGACATCTTTCTTCTGTTGCTCGTTACATACCATTTTACCACTCACAGAGTCTAGACATATTACTGCAGACAATACCAGGACGACAAATACAGCTTTCGTACGTAACATCTTAGAGCTAGTTCGGGATATGGTGACCAGCTAGTGAATGAACCACCAGGCCCAAGTTTGATGTTCTACGACCTTGAACTTGATTGTATCCATATATATAGGAAGGACCTGGAAGAACGAGTCAACTAGAAATAGAGACTTTAATGCTTGGAATGCTCGTCAACCAAATGTATTGAAACAACAGACACTCCTACACAGGGGGCAGGATTCGTTATCATTTATAAGGAACAGATTACTTGTGGAGTTCAGTGCCTATATAAATATTGTGAATGGCAGTGGGCCGTATTAAAAAAATATTAATATTGTGAATATCCACTTCTGTTTTCGTGGAATCCTGGTTTCTCATTCAAATCAATGTGCCAAGCTGAAGTATCAGAATTGCATATGTTAGCATGTGTAGCAGTTCTCATTGATTATTACGCTATAATACTTTCAATCTTTCCCCACAATTTTGCCTCAAGTGACCGACAGTTTTTCTGTTACAGATTTATATCTTCTCTCACCTTTGGTGAATTACCAACAAATTTCATTCCCCATAGTTTTGGTAAACACTTAACTAAATAACTTTTAACCCTTGGTCATTTATACAATAATTGTTGGGAAAGATGACTAGTCTTGTAGCACGCATAATTTCTCAACGTTGCATTGTTTATCGAGAAGAGTTTTATTTCCTCCGCCCCCCCCCCTTTTATTAAGCAAATGAGTGAGTTTTGTTATTGAGATTGTTGACACCGCAGAGCTGATCAATTGGGGCTCTTCCACTTTTTTGCTCACGGAATTGAGCCCGTCGCGTGTTCGGGCAGAACCATGCCCGTCAGCATGGAGCTGCGGCTGATGCTCAGCAGCGTCTCCCGGTTCATGGACTCGGGGATGGTGCGCTCATTCTTCAGTTCTTCTCGCCGTTCACTATGCAGCGTCGCTCGGTGACACCGACCGCACTTTGCACCGCACTTCGTCGGCGTCACGCACGCCCAACAAGATCTCGTGAGCCTGAGGGCTCCGGCTGCTACGTCCTCCGCTTTCGTAGTGACGCCAAACTCAAGAGCGCAGCCAAGGTATTCGACGAAGCGCCGGCGTCTACGGCCGCAAACTCTTCCCCTTGGCTGCCACATCCTCTGGACCTGTTCTTGTTTGAGTTGTTTCACAAAGAAAACAAAATAGACTGTGTTTCGATTAATTCGTGCAGAGTCAAAAAAGAGAGCCAGCAAATTGTACGCCCGAAAAGATGAAAATGTTCAATAATTCAATACAACATAGGCATGTCGACCAAGCCAAGCGAATAGAACATGGCCGCAGCATTTTCCAGGCGTCCACTCTTTTTGCCACCAAGATCACAACGGACGAGTACCAAAAAAAGTGTACACAAATTGTACCGTACTTAGCGTGCAATCTCATTCACATTTGCCTCATTTTTTTCAAAACGAGATTACCCAACCCCACCCGAAGGCGGGGTCCATGAGTACTGAAGTTTTACAGCATGAGATCGCGAAGCAGAAAAAGCAATAAACGACTTTTCACATTTGCCTCATGAAAAGGAATATACGGCCTTTCACGAGCTCCCAACTGATCAATCCGGAACAGAGGACTAAGAAAATAAACAGAGAAAAGTTACAAGTACAAATGGAACCGCACGGGAACAGGAGCGGCTGCCAGATGTCTCTTCCCGTACATTTTCAGTCCAGTTTCTCCAGTTCACCCATTCGCTCAATAATTGCCTACAACATTGAAATGGATGTTAATCACCACAGATTCATGGCCTCATCCAAAACCGTTCAGTGTAGCGCAAAAGTAACTTATTCATGCTTTTGCATATGTTGTTCACCATTTACATTAAACATGGATGTTATATTCAGAACATTATACAAGTCGGTTATCCACATACTAGTCAAAGTGTTGTGAAAAACAATAGTTAATTCAGGAAAAAGTGCAGTCAGACTGGAGCAAATCCAGAAGATTACCAACATAGAACACATCAGGCACCCCAATCACACCCCCTAACTACAACTATGTGTATTTTACGATAGCAAAACTACACATTTGCAAACACATTTCAGGAAACACATATTGTTTGATTTTATCAGAAACCTACGTTTGTGCAAAACAGCAAAAGTATGTGCAGAATTTGTCGATGGTGAGAACAACATAGGTATAGTTCACCAGTTCTTGCAAATTTAATATCCTCTGGACCTGTTCTTGTTTGAGTTGTTTCACAAAGAAAACAAAATAGACTGTGTTTCGATTAATTCGTGCAGAGTCAAAAAAGAGAGCCAGCAAATTGTACGCCCGAAAAGATGAAAATGTTCAATAATTCAATACAACATAGGCATGTCGACCAAGCCAAGCGAATAGAACATGGCCGCAGCATTTTCCAGGCGTCCACTCTTTTTGCCACCAAGATCACAACGGACGAGTACCAAAAAAAGTGTACACAAATTGTACCGTACTTAGCGTGCAATCTCATTCACATTTGCCTCATTTTTTTCAAAACGAGATTACCCAACCCCACCCGAAGGCGGGGTCCATGAGTACTGAAGTTTTACAGCATGAGATCGCGAAGCAGAAAAAGCAATAAACGACTTTTCACATTTGCCTCATGAAAAGGAATATACGGCCTTTCACGAGCTCCCAACTGATCAATCCGGAACAGAGGACTAAGAAAATAAACAGAGAAAAGTTACAAGTACAAATGGAACCGCACGGGAACAGGAGCGGCTGCCAGATGTCTCTTCCCGTACATTTTCAGTCCAGTTTCTCCAGTTCACCCATTCGCTCAATAATTGCCTACAACATTGAAATGGATGTTAATCACCACAGATTCATGGCCTCATCCAAAACCGTTCAGTGTAGCGCAAAAGTAACTTATTCATGCTTTTGCATATGTTGTTCACCATTTACATTAAACATGGATGTTATATTCAGAACATTATACAAGTCGGTTATCCACATACTAGTCAAAGTGTTGTGAAAAACAATAGTTAATTCAGGAAAAAGTGCAGTCAGACTGGAGCAAATCCAGAAGATTACCAACATAGAACACATCAGGCACCCCAATCACACCCCCTAACTACAACTATGTGTATTTTACGATAGCAAAACTACACATTTGCAAACACATTTCAGGAAACACATATTGTTTGATTTTATCAGAAACCTACGTTTGTGCAAAACAGCAAAAGTATGTGCAGAATTTGTCGATGGTGAGAACAACATAGGTATAGTTCACCAGTTCTTGCAAATTTAATGTGCAAATCATGCGTGGATGCTGCGACTGTGCAGGTGTTGTGAATGGAAAAGATAATAATTATGTATACCTTTTTGCTTGTTTCTTGCAGCTCTCCAGCAAGAATAAACTCATCTAATATAAGGTAAACCTTCATCACAAAGAGAAGATCAAAGAATCAGCAATGTGTAACATTAATCACAAACATCACATATGTTCTCAAATTTATGGATGATTGATACAACAAAATTCTGATTTCAGACAGAAGGGGAAAAGGACACATCTGCAGGAAATCAATGAGATACAGGAGAGCACATGACACTAAATCAAATAGAAACTATTGGTTTGGTTAAGCATCTAACGAAATTTTGAGGAGACATTGTACACATTTATTATGTATCACCAAGTCCAACCTCGATTAAAAGTAATGGCCCACGAAAAAGAAAAGTTTTCGTATCCCAATGGACCTTTGCAACCTAAGAAAACAGTATAACAGCTTGGCCAACCAGTCAATAACTTTGACTCACTCCAATGGACCTTTACAACCTAAGAAAACAGTATAACAGCTTGGCCAACCAGTCAAAACTTTGACTCACTCCACATCCTCTCCACAACACTACCCTTGGAACCCAAAATCTAGCAGCTCGTGCCGATCAGACCCTTCCAAAATATGGATCCACCCTGCATATCTGCTCAGTATATTTGCAGATCAACTTGCTCCTGAATTAGGGAAAAGGGTTCAACGTTTGTGCATTTATGCCCTCTCCATCAATTGTGCGAAATTCTGCACGTTCTCAAAACATTATGTGTTGTAGACCGCAACAATACGAGTCATCTCATCCTACGAGAATCTTTTCCTCTCCAATGAGACAACATAGCTCAGCTGGCTCCATTAACTACTTTATCACATTGTATTCCTGGCTTCTCATTTCCCTTTCCTCTGATCTTGTTCATATGGGCTACTAGCCTAACCTAGCTACCTCCACTTTCAAATAACTCACAACTTTGATATTGATTCAAATTTTCGGACTAACAACAATTGTAAAAAGAATGTTCCAGTAAAAAAAGAAAATTAGTTAAGAACTATCAAACATACTTTAAGAATCTAATGTTATATAGTAATTATTTGCGCAACTATTTCTGAGAAACTTTTATGCCAAAGTTCTGATAGCAGGGGTGTGTTTGTTTTGCGAAACCTAGAAACCAGGCCAAAATTTGACCATGTCAAAACTGGGCTCATGTAAAAGTTGAGTACATAAAATAGTGTTTTGTTCAAGGTCAAGCCACAATTCAGGCATGCCAAATGGGAAGAAGAAAACATGTTGTTTGGATTGCAACCATACCAAAACTTATAAAATTGAGTATGACATGTGGGTGCCCTACATGTCATGATATTTCTTGTCCAAATATAGTGAACTGAGATTTTGTTTCGTAGTAAATGCAAGGAATATTTTGGTGCAGTTGGTTTGTAAATCTAACACAAGGTTTATGCTATATTTTCATTTGAAGCAACTTCAGTTTAGTGTTTTGGATTGCGTGCAACCAGTTGCCACATTATTCATAGGCACACCATACTTAGGCCATGAAGTAAACGACAGTCAATTTTTGTAGGCAAGCTAAAATTTGATCAGGCTTTTCTGGCTAGGCACCAAAAGTAGTCCCCCCCTCCCCCCTGAAAGTTTAAGTTGATAGCAATTCATAAACAATCGAAATGTAGAAGCCTCAAACTATAATGGTCACCATGACAAGATTATCATTGCTGGCCTACCGAATTGTCGAAGTGCCAATTTCAGAGAGGCATGAAAACATTTTTGTGTTTTCCAGTTGCACATTAGAAAATTGAGGTCTGACGAGAGGCATGATTTTTTAAAGAAAAGACTCCACAAAAAAATGATAAAAGTAAATAATGATTAAAAAATTATAAAAAGGATCGTATAATCACATTGTATTCCTGGCTTCTCATTTCCCTTTCCTCTGATCTTGTTCATATGGGCTACTAGCCTAACCTAGCTACCTCCACTTTCAAATAACTCACAACTTTGATATTGATTCAAATTTTCGGACTAACAACAATTGTAAAAAGAATGTTCCAGTAAAAAAAGAAAATTAGTTAAGAACTATCAAACATACTTTAAGAATCTAATGTTATATAGTAATTATTTGCGCAACTATTTCTGAGAAACTTTTATGCCAAAGTTCTGATAGCAGGGGTGTGTTTGTTTTGCGAAACCTAGAAACCAGGCCAAAATTTGACCATGTCAAAACTGGGCTCATGTAAAAGTTGAGTACATAAAATAGTGTTTTGTTCAAGGTCAAGCCACAATTCAGGCATGCCAAATGGGAAGAAGAAAACATGTTGTTTGGATTGCAACCATACCAAAACTTATAAAATTGAGTATGACATGTGGGTGCCCTACATGTCATGATATTTCTTGTCCAAATATAGTGAACTGAGATTTTGTTTCGTAGTAAATGCAAGGAATATTTTGGTGCAGTTGGTTTGTAAATCTAACACAAGGTTTATGCTATATTTTCATTTGAAGCAACTTCAGTTTAGTGTTTTGGATTGCGTGCAACCAGTTGCCACATTATTCATAGGCACACCATACTTAGGCCATGAAGTAAACGACAGTCAATTTTTGTAGGCAAGCTAAAATTTGATCAGGCTTTTCTGGCTAGGCACCAAAAGTAGTCCCCCCCTCCCCCCTGAAAGTTTAAGTTGATAGCAATTCATAAACAATCGAAATGTAGAAGCCTCAAACTATAATGGTCACCATGACAAGATTATCATTGCTGGCCTACCGAATTGTCGAAGTGCCAATTTCAGAGAGGCATGAAAACATTTTTGTGTTTTCCAGTTGCACATTAGAAAATTGAGGTCTGACGAGAGGCATGATTTTTTAAAGAAAAGACTCCACAAAAAATGATAAAAGTAAATAATGATTAAAAAATTATAAAAAGGAGAAGATTGCAGGCTGAGTGACACATTTCTACAATTTAAGGTGTGTCATAAGTGCAACACATCAGATCTAACAGTCATTATATCATGTCAGAGCCCTCTACCTACAATCTTCAGAGCCTTTGACTTGATTTATATGGTCGCGGAGTCTACGCCAGAAACTGTCTAACTTTCCAATGGAGAAATAACTCATATTTCTCAGTACAACGATGGTCATGCACCCCAAAGTGTTAATTAATGTAGCATCAAGATTTCCTGATCTAGATACTGATTACTGTCCAAAAGCAATTAGTTTTTTTTGTTTGTTACGGTCGGGATTGATTTGATTAGTGTCCATGTGTATCATCTGTTAGTTTGTATAATTAAAAATCTTTTACTTGGTAGTAAATTGAATCATACTGTAAGCGAGATAAACATGTAAACTTCTTTTATTAAGCAACAAAAGAATTCCAACCAAAAATTATAAAGTTTTCATGTACCCAATTCAAGAGACCCAAATTCCCTTCAGCCACGTCTTTGTCGGAGTTTGGATTCCTCAATAGCAATTCCATATTATGAACAAAGGTTCATAAGACCTAAATTATATATTTGGTTTTCAGTAAGCAGAGTTCGGGCAAACTATTTTTTTTTTCAGTTTCTACTGATGTCAAATATTTCTCCACAGTAACGCTGACAAACTGATGGTATTTTTTTTTATGAACTAGCTGTCCCTTACGCAACGTCTACAATAAAGATCTATAAAGGTTGCATATGTACTAATATGATTGCGGATAAAACTATTAAGCAGAATGAATTTAAACAAGTACACTGGTGAGTCAAATTGTGCTTCTCATCTACTACACATAAAAATCATGATGTCATAAGCACCAAGACATAAAACATAAATTTGCATATTATGAAAGAAAAGTTACCTTGTGAAAATTAAACACTAAATCAAGCTCGCATACATTGCTGAAGAAATGATCCAATATCTCAACAAACAAGTGGATGCATTCCAGGTATGCCAACTCATTGTCGGTTATATCCACACACATGGAGAAAAATAATCCTGCATATCTTCTGTAGATGACTTTGTGTGTGCGAAACTGCACAAGCAAAATGTAACATTAGTAAGGATAAAGTATAGTAACTTAAGAATTACAGGTCCACTTGCCTCAAAATATATACAGGCAATACGTGAGTCAGAAAAAGGTTTCATGCTTTCAACTTAAACATGTTATGGTTCAGTATAAGGCATAAAGCAGTCAGCGCACTAGAAAGTTGCAAAGCCAACTCTACTCGCCACACGTTCTTTTTTGTCTCCTCTTAATTTTCTTATAACTTGTTTGCACCCAAATGAAAATATATGGTACGCCACATGTATACAGCTTGCATTGATGCATTGGAATATAAATAGTCAGCAAATCTAATGATTTCTCACAATCTGTGAGACAGTGACAATCAAAGAATATAATGAATTACTTCAAAGGGTGGTTGAACAGTAACAATAAATTTTTCTGCACAAGCCATATATTTCACTAGTAGCAGCCTTAACAAAGTGCCAACCAAGAAACCAATACCCTGAGAAAAAATGACCAATTTCGTAGAGCTTATATCACTCACATAAGTCCATTGACATGTATCATTTTTGCAACTACAGCATTCTAACCAGCTGACCAGATTACTGTCCCAGGATCAATACGAAGAACATAATTCGCTGTTTCTTGATCAATAGATCAGAGACGGTGCAGGTCAGTTGAGTAGAAACAACCACCAGGGTCCCCAAGCACACATACATTCAGTAACTCCACCCCCATAACTTCGCATACATGATGCCACAACCAGCTGTACAATTTCTATCACAAAAAGAATAATCACACAGCTCCTTATGCTCAACCCCAAATCAAGAGAGCGCTGGCTACTTTACCTCGACGAAGTTAGTGAACTTGGGGTCCCGATTGACCACCAGCCGATGCACCTACGGACCAGCAAGGAAAACGGATCAAGAAACGGGACCCACACCAAGAACAGAGCGGAACAAGACCTGATCCACGCGCATCTCTCACCTCGTATTCAACCTTGTGCTTCTCCGAATCCTCGAGTGGGACGTAGTACTTGGCCAGCCGCGTCTTCCCCTGCCGGTTCTGCAGCAGTATGAACCGGATCTGCACCGCCGGAATCCAAGAAAAAAGATCTAATTTTCAGCCGGATTCGATTGGATGATAGCCGTGAGAGAATGGGAGTCAATTGAACGCAGCCTACCATTTCGTGAACAGGTCGGGAATCGAGCGAGGCTTTGGGCCGATTCCGCCGTCAGTTTGGGTTTGGGAGAAGGAAGAGCAATTCTCTGTTCTCCCGTTGGCGCAGGCGGCAGGCGCAGCCGACGAGTCAGGGAAGCGGCGTCGGAACCGACGACTTCTGTTTTAGCGGAAACTAGTTTTTTTTTTTAAAAAAAAAAACAAAATTGTTTTCAACCCTACAAATGGCAACTTAAGGAGTGAAAGCAAAATAGATGATTTTATAAGAAGTGGACGAGCAAAATCACAGATTACAAGATTCACAAATGCATGACGAAAATATCTTTATAGCTATTTTCAGAAGACCATGTGCTATTCGTCTCACGTCTTATACAACAACAACAAACATAGTTTTTTTTGTTTTAAGCAAGTTGAGATAGACTAAAAAAGAAGCTCACAAGAATCAAGAACAAGAGAAACACAAAAAGCCACAAGGTGGGAGAGCAATAAATCATACACGTGGATAATAAACAAAGCCACAAGGCACCTAATTACCTGACATTTCATATCAAGCCAAATCTTCATTGCAAATACTTCGCAAATAGGTTTTGTTGTTCAAGAATCATAAATCTATATGTTGGCACAATCAAAGCCTCCTTCAGAACAATATAGCGTAGTAGCTTCCTTAGGAATCAACCCCTAAGATACTGAAATACCCTTTAATTATCTGGTCAGCATGAGACGATAAAAAACACTCCAATAGAAAAGCATGTGTTGCCTTTCGCTAGTTTCCATAATGTCGTTCACTCCTGCTCTTGATCATAATTCTCTTACACATTTTACAATAATGCACACACAGTTGTTTGATGTCAGATGGTTGAATATCCATTCGGGACTTAGAAATTGCAATTAATAGTAAATTGATAAGGTTTGAAGAAAATATACAAGACGGAAAAGAATATAGTTGTTGGAACTTTGGAAGGACAAACACTTACCGTATAGAAGCCTGTTGGCATTTGTCATTTCTTTTTTGTGAACAGGAGGCTCTTTATTCCAAACTAAGAGCAACTCTAACAGTTTAGGTAAAACATATATATATATATAT
>LAPY01000793.1:78142-88174 GCA_000970635.1 Eragrostis tef
GAGGTGGGCGGAGTAGCCGTGGACGAAGGCGCACGCGGCGGCGTTCACGTACTTGGCGCCGGCGCCGGCGAGGGGGGAGGAGCAGGTGCAGCGGGGCGCGTCGACGCGGAGGTCACGCGACGCCCAGAGGCCCCGGAGGTCCTGCTCGAAGTAGCGGTCGCCGGCGCGGAGGAGGCGGTGGACGAGGACCAGCGGCCGGAGCGCGGGGGAGGAGGCGCGCGCGTGCTCGAGGCGCGCCGTGATGCGCCGCGACAGGAACGTGATGGCGCCCGGCGCGTTGGAGACGAGGAACAGGATCTCGTGCACGTGCCGCTCGTCGTCGCCGCCGCTGGTGCACCGCTCCACGGCCGCCTCGATGTCGGCGAGGAGGGCGCGGTCGGGGACGACGGAGGAGGAGGACGCCGCCGACGAGGAGGAGGAGGATTTCGTGGATGCGGCCGCCGTGGCGCCGGCGGCGTGGTCCATGATCGACCCTATGGCTGCCCAATTCTTGCCCTTGAACACCTTCATGCCTTAATTATACGCCCTCATGTGTGTCACGACTCATGCATGAGAGTAGTAAGAGTGAGACGGTGCATGAGAATTATAGCAGGAGCAGACTCATCCCTCTTGGGCATGCACTCACTTGTAAGTGGGCCTATCTAGAGAGAGATCTGAAAGGGGCTATAGAAGACGGACACGGTGTGTAGTCTGACCATGGTCACAGGAGATCAGTGACAGTGTCGTCTTCACAAGAAATTCCCGAGAGACGCCACCTCTCCGCATCATCAAGTCCACTATTGGCCTTATGACTTGCGGAAAAGAGGTAGCAAGAGGAAAGCGAGCGCCCACTATATGAACGAGAAAGGTGTAGCGAGTGTCTGCAGGAAATTATATTCGGAGGTCAACTCTTGGGTGGGGGAATCGAATGCCTTTGGAATCAGGTGCCTCGTGCATCAAAGCCTTCCTCCATTGGCATTTTCGTTTGGACGACAGTAGGTTTGACCCCAACAGCTATAGTTTTTTAGTCGTACCAAAATGGATTCCTGCACATCAACATCAGGCACGGATCGATCGAGCTTTTGGAGAGACGAATGTAGGATTTTGAACTAATTAAAGGCACATCAACATCAGGCACAGTTAAACCCACACTAAGGTCTAAGGTATGTACCTGTCCCAGTAGGAACAAGTCATATATTCTTCCCCTTCTCTCTCACACGCACCTTTCATCCCTCACGCATATGGTCCTATCTGCATAGGTGAGGGATAATGTTTTGTTTCGATCGGTCTAATCAAATACATGTACTCCACAGGAAATGTATGGAGGCAGGGTGGCTTTTGAACTGCTCACGGTGTAGTTTAATGATGCGTTGATGTTGTTGCTCCAATGCACTTTGTGGGACAAAGTGTGTCGCCCGATGCGTGGGCAAATCGGATTGCGAAAAGTGTTGCTTGCAGAATTTCGTGGGAATACATTTTCACTGGAAAGAAAAAACTGATCCGTGGTGCTTGATTCCTGCCATTTGAAACATTTCAACCCCAAACATATTCTCCTTGTGGTGCATGGAGAATTACAGTTGCACTTTCGTTTTGGGTGGAACAAAAAGAATAAAGGGAAAATGCCAGGAATAGTCAAGGACAGTAACTATTTCCATTATCTAATATTTAAGCAATTTAAGCACACATGAACTGACGAGATGTCAGTATTTATGACTAAAAGGCTAATTTGAGCCAGCTGTTCAAATAAAAAAAACTTTTGTACCTATGTCGACATTTCAATACCATTTGCTTTGATGCACCATGCTTGAATTCCTATTCGCAGAAGGATCAATCACATGGGTTGATAATAACATCACTAGGGATTCAATTTTCATGCCCAAATGAACCAAAGCAATCAAATTAAAAAAAAACTTTCTAGTTCGAGAAAAAAAAAGTTTTTTCTGATCATTTGGCTGCTGCTGCTTTGGCTCTTTGCGACATTGCTCACACTTTGGAATGCACCAATACGCAAAGAACATTCCGTGTGAGAGGGGAGGGGTGGGGAAAGTTATAAAGGCAGAATTTGACAAGACTAAAGGCAAAGGCGTGGTTTTCTGTTTGATATATAGAACTTGCCTTTTATTTGTGAAACAAACAATAGACTCAGCAAAAAAACAAAATACTATTGTAGTTATTATTATTTTTTGGCCTCTGTTGTAGCTTGGCAAATTCCATAGAAAAGAGAAGATTTTTAAATGTAATGCTGAGGGGCCTATGCACAACCTTCATGTGGTGCATGCAACACTAACTTAGAATCTTCAGAGGTTACTATACTGCAATTTGGTGCTGCTTTGCTAAAGCATCAGATTCAACTAAATGAACAAGGAAGTAGTTTGTTCCTGAATTAATTAATCTGCATTATATTAAGAAAAATGTGTCACCATAACTGAAGATAATATATAGATGGGCCTAAATTAACAATTCTAACGGACATCTGGAATCTAGTTTAATGAGTTGCGGCATAAATATATCATTTTTTTTGCATAGATGTTTTTGAACTTTCCAAAATAATTAATAAAATTGGTCTAACACAGGTGTCAGGTATGGTATATGTTGTTTTAGGTGCATTGAATCAATTTTTGAATTATTTTTCCTATCTATCTCTGTAAGTATGGTCCCATTTTGTTTATTATTGAACAAATTTGGTACTCAATCTTTAATTGAGAAAATATTCTATTCTTTTAGAAATATAATGTACGTGAGGATACTCAGTTTCTTTAGCAGAATTCTGCAAAAAAAAAAACAAGAGAAAATGCATGGATAGCCACTATATTTGTTCCTCAGTTTCAATTTGGCCATCGTATTCAAGAAAATGCAAATAGTAGCCACTAACCTCGCCGGATGATGCCAATATGGCCATCATCCTCTCATAATGATAGTATTCAAGTGATGTGACAATGTATTGCTGCATATTATTGCTTCCAATATGTGGAAACTTTTTACAGCACCGCAATTTCGTGCAGCGTGTTTTTTTTTTTTTGATTGAACGTGACATGCTCCTTTTGAGTTGTTTTTTAATTGTGAGACATGTGATCCCCTCTGCTCGTTCGTTACACAGGAGATTGGCCAATGTCTTGTAACAAGCAGTGGAATTTTGCAACAAGTAAAAAGAAATCAGATAACAAGATGATAAAGGTTTATTACAGTTAGCCACCGTCGCTAGTCGCTCGACCTCATTTTTACAAGTCACAACGCTCCCATAATCTCCCTTGTTGGTTGTCAGCCACCGCCGCTAGTCACTCGACCTCATTTTTACGGATTGCACCACAAGGATCTGATCCTTGTTGCATACATGAATGTCCAAAAATGGTAATTAACAAATCATGTGAATTTTACTCAATAAACAATACAATTTCCCCTATTTGAATTTTATTTCTAAAGTTGCAATACTCGAGCAGTATGGATTCAAGAGCTGGAAAACAAGGACAAGTTTTGGCAAACAACAACACAGAAGAAATGAGCTGGTGACATTAGATGAAACAAGAGATCTGTTGCATCCAGGAGTAAAAAGGGGGGGTTTACAGCCAACGTGATATGGACAAGAGGTGAAAGCTAGATAATCACTTCGCGCAAGCCTGCAGAAGCTGCCGTGGCATCTGAGCTACTATACCACTTGAATCACAATATCTATGGGGGCTAAACCCCCCGACGCGCCATACCCATAGCAAACCATTGTTGTTGCCAAGATTTGGCACGCCTTAGTAAGGTGCTGAAACAGACCACAAAAAGAATTAGGATAAACTTGAACAAGTCAAAAAGGCGAGGTTGGCAGAGTGGAAGATAAAGTTGATAAGTTTGCAAATTGGACATGGACATGAACAGGAAACTAGAAAAGCAGAGGAGCAAAGTCGACCGTGATTGATGCAGAGATACGCTTGTAAACTAAACAGGGCATCTGATGCGGTCCACTGTTGTGCCAATATGTACGTTCCATTGACAAACTGGAGCGCTCCAGAAGTCAAACCCCATACAAATCATGTGCCGGATGGAAAGATGATGTAGAAATTGCTGAAACTGACATGGCTTCATCATCTATGGTACTGGCAGGTCCAGTCAAGTCCATCAAAAATCCCCAGAAAATGGTGCAATACTTTGTTACAGATTCACAAACCATCAGATGCAGGTGCAAAATAGGGCTTAACAAAGTTTTATTTGAATATCAAAATGGCAGAATCCAGAGTCCAGACGATTATGCCCTAGGAGAAATGATAACACACATCTTTTTAAAAAAATGACATGAGTACACAGTTATACATAATGCACAACTGAGATACCTAAAAGAGTTACGTGTCCAGTACAGGTGCACTGGGAGCTTGAAGAAATACAGGCTACTACAGTTAGTTGCTAATTACTAACAATATAAAATCTAAAATGTCAATAACATACATCAAATGACACATCAAGAACCTACAGCTGGTCCTAACTGCAACAACTGAATGCACATCCATTGGGCATTACATCCCATGTGTGTTTACAGCGGAGTCAAATTTTGCTTCTTTCCTGCATAAGCAATGGATGTCTCCTGGATCATGCTCTGGCCCTCTTGCTACTACTGCTGCAGTTCGGGCACTTGTAGTGCTTGATATGCTCGGCCTTGGCAGGAGTGATCTTGACACACTTACCATGGAACCATGTCTCACAAGCATCACAGCATATCCAGAACTCATCCTGTCCATAGTTGTCACCACATGCACCACACAATGCATTTTCATGTTCTTCCTCCTCTTCTTCTTCCTCACCTCCGCTATCATCCTCATCCTTTGGAGGTGGCATCTTGGAACCCCTTGAGTTAGGTTCTGGCTGGCGTGGCGGCTGAATATGTTTATGACCAAACAGGAAAAGAATCATGGAGTTAACATGCATATTTTCATGCCAAACAGTTTAAATTAAAATGAAGCGAATAGTTACCTTTGTGCCGGATTTATTGCTCTTGCTGCTGCTTTTGGGTGTCTTTTCTTTGGTCTGCTTCTTGGCAGTTCCCGTGACAACCTCATATATGGTTGGAAGGTTATTAATCATGACAAAAAGCCGCTTCCTGCAACAAATCATGAAAGGTCTCAAAATGTAGCTATGTACAAGAAAATTCATTGGAGGAAACATCCATGGAGCTACCATTGTAAAGCATCAGAAGTTTTCTGTGTTGGATATGCATAAGCATCAAAGTACACAAAACATCACAAAATAGTGTAGCCAAACTTGGATAGATAATCAACCAAATAACAAATACTGGTTTCAAGGCTGAGAAGTGTTGGACAAACATTCACCTTGCGATCTGTCACGTACTATTGCAGTAGCGTTATCGCTTCAATACACCTGGATACTGGAGCTATTTGATATCCTATAGCTAAGATTTTTTAAACTGGGAAGATAACTCTCTATTTCGGTGGTAAGAAATTTTCCACCGAATGTTAATATAGGAACTACCCATCTGCTTTAAGACTTGAGAAAGCGAATGTCCGCACATGAGCACAAGAGCAACAAGGCATTGTTCACACTTCATGCATGCTCAATACACAATCCTTAACAAAATCAATATCAAAATGCTGAGATGTCCTAATTATGAAGACCGAATATGAAAATATCTTGATGCCAAAAAAGGTATTTGAAAACTGAAAGACTGAACTAAGTGATTTTGAATTCAAATGTCGAACAGAGCAATTAAGTTTCCAGCTTCAAAAAATTCAAATAATCTTTCCCAAGATGAGCAACTCATTGTGAGTGTTCAAGGTTTTCTGGCTTTAACATTTTCAAATCCGAGCATTAGTGTTCCAAATTAAGACAGGATAATATAGCCACATACGTCCAAAGCAATAGGATATCCTACCTGCTGTTACATTGTTTGATGTAGCTTTTTTTCTTTTTGCCCTGTCACTGTGATCCCATATAATCACAATTTTAACAAATAGGGTGCATGTTTTTTTGTTTACTAACAACCTACTAGGAACTAGGTGGCCTCAATATTAAGATGAAATAGGCCCGAACCTTGATGGTTTATACATACATCCACACCTCAATCAACTCATCAGTAATATTCAGCTACAGAGTCTAAATTAGAACTGTCATCCCATCACCCTAAGTAAAGGTAGAACAGGAAACTCGCACCACCTTTGGATTTTTCTTTTATTTTTGTTGGGATAAAAAAACAGAAGATCAATATCCCGCAACTCAAGACTTATCCTAACAAATACTGTGAATTGCATATGCCACATTGTAGAAACTAATTCTTAGTTTTCATGATTCGAAAAAAAAAGTGGTTCCTAACTGAGAAAATGGCCCTTAATGCCCCCCAAAGAAGTTTGAATGCTAACCACGACAGAGTAACTAAACTCCATCCTATCAAAGAGTAAGGTCTCCCATCTGTCCTAACAATAATGCTATGAAAGGAAATTGATTTAGAACAGAACTTTTTTAGCATACAGAATGTGGATTCATGTCAGACAAATTAACCAAATGATGATCATGGTAAGAAGAATCACCAAAAGGAAATTCAGAAAAAGAAGTAACACACAATTGAGTAGAGAGATTATCAACACGATGGAAGAAACAAATTGAGAAAACATCATATCGTGATTCTCACATGCAAGGTAGAAGGGGATTGGGATACTAGAAGGGACTGGGATCTAGATAATAGACAGGAAAGATGCATTAATTCTTCTTCGTTGCTTAATTCAATTGTGCTACCGAGCCCTCCGGAGTCCAGCTTACAAATGAACTAACCCAAACTCTTAACTAATTGTTGAAAAGTAACTAACCCTAACCCTAATTAGACTAAAGGAGTGGGCCTGATTTAAGCCGATAACAATTCCCTCCTTCGGAGACAGCTCGAGGACGAGCTGTAGACTGACCTGACTGCGACTGACACAAACTAAAAACATATACTAAGTCTTTTACATGTCGACTTAATACCAAATTTCTGCTTTGAAGGCCCAAATCGTTTTGTACAGATCAACCAAGGTTGAGCTGAAGCCGGCCCAAACTTGGACCAAAATGGCCCACATCTGGCCCATCCGTGCAAAGAACAGGGCGTAGCCCAAGCAGACTGCTCGCTGCCGGACAAGCACAGCCACCGCCACACTGGACAAATGAAACAAGTCACCACGACCTCAGCCACTTCCTCTGCAGATCCACCCCCAACATCATGGAAGAAGAAAGCATTGGGCCGCTCTCTGCGCTGCGCATAAAGAGCAAAGGTTACGACGCCGGCAACATGCGCAGCAAACAAAATATGCACTCGAGGCTGTCTGTGAGATTACGCAAAGAGGTTACTTCCTCTTGAGCAATTGATTGGATGGCCAGCTATCTCAATTTGGTCAACTGGCTGTTGCTTCTCCTATATAGCTTCGTATCTTCCCTTAAGCAGACCGACCAATTCTCTGAGGGTCAAGTTGTCTATTGACCCGGGCAGATTGGCAGTAGAAGGCATGGATCACAACCAAAGCTACCTAATACCACGTGCAAGGTAGAAGGGGATTGGGATAATAGAAGCAGGGACTGCGATCTAGAGAATAGACAGCGAAGATGGATTAATTCTTCTTGATTGCTTAATTCAATTATGCTGGCGTGCCCTCCATTATATAGGAGTCCAGCTTACAATCATAACTCACCCAAAGTCTAACTGTTTCCAAAATTACTAACCCCAACCCTAATTAGGCCCATGGAGTGGACCTGGTTTAGGCACATGACAATGACAGCCTTGAGCTCAAGGCTACCGAGAAAACTTTGCTTGCCTGTGAGATGAAAGAGTAAAATAACAGGTGCAGCTAAAAAAAAAATACACAGTAGGGGAAGAAAACTAGAAAATATGATATTGTAACTATAGAACCAGCTATGTCTCCATTCTCTAAAGCGTGGAAAACTGGAAACATAAGGACGATGGCATGTTTGCTGCAAAGATGTTAATGTTCAATATCTCCATCCTAACTTCCTAAGCATGATAAAACACATCAAAGCAGGTGAAGACTGTCTTTGGTTCAATAAAAAGGGTCACATAAGAATATTTGAATACAGCCCCTCAGACACCTACAATGATGGCTAGCTTCTAGAAAAAATCAGGTAGCAAATCCTATATCTAGCAACAATTCTCATCCAATCCAATAAACACTTCATATATTCATGCTGACCAACAGAGCTAAGGTTGATCTAAAAACTAGGCACATAGGCAAGACCAAGTGCAGTAAGCAACAACACATACAAAGAGTGTGAGTAACATGAAAACAAATGGAATGATGTACCATCAGCTGTCTAAATAAAAGTTGCTTTAGGCGTGCTGGGGCATAACTAAAGAAAAGTGACTTCCCATGTAAGTGAAAAGTCAAAGCATCCACATGAGTCAAATATCCAAGATGAATCAGCAATACATGTGAAAGATGTTAAATAGCATGACATAAGCTCAAGCATAGTCCTCATGTTGGCATGCTCACGAAAACAGCCACACTGAACGCCTATAGTACTAACTTCCATGATGTCAGCTATAACACTAATCACATAGGACATATTGCCGAAGTTTAAGTTTTGAGTGGTAATGTTTGACCAGTCTACCAAAAACAAATCACCATATCAGGATACCAAGAAACAATAACATGCAGGGACCAATGAAAACTTTGAAAGAGAACAAAGGCATGCCTAATGGGCAATTGGCAATAGTTCCCTACATCTATGAAGCTGTAGTGCGACTGAGCAAGTGTGCATGTGGCGATTCAAACTCTGGAAGACGTATAAAAGATCCATACAAACTGCGGCAAATGAGCACAAATTCATAAATTTTTAAGCATTGAGCCAAATGGAAACAAATGAAAATTCATTCGGTTGAACAGGAGGAATCTGGAACAACAAAACAAACTACACAACCTACAAAGATACAATCCTTCAATTGCTGCCGCCTATTCTTTAGCTCAAGTGTAAATCAAATAATTTCATTTGAGTAGCCGGGTCACAATCAATATTTTGACAAATAAATTTGTGAATTTCGGTGTCTACACAAATCAATGTCTCCGCATCTTCATACTTTGTTAAAAGAGATAAACCAGGCAGTAGCTGCCATTTAAAGATTAGAAGTAGTCCAAGCAGCGGCAGCTAAAACTTTTGTACAGTTTTAATGTCCAATGTGAGACTTTAAACATGATCCGCACAAACAAGGACAAGAAATAAATGCAAAATAATTAAAATATATAGAGTTCCCAAAACTCAAAACCTAAGCAACAAGACTTAGTGTCACCACAAAACAAAACAAAAGAGAAACAGAAATGAAAGGATTCAAATACCTGGATTCTTTATCAAAGCCGAATCTTGCTCCAAAGTAAAAGGCCACAGACAGCAGCCAAGCATCACTATGCACGGCAACAAGAGATAGCCAGTCTTTTTCATCCATCCCGTCACGAGCAAAATTAATTCCCAGAGCAGGTTCTGGGAGTTCAGGGGGAACCTCTTCCGCGGGCAAGTTAACTTCCCATGTTTCATTGGGAAGACCATACAAACACAGGTTCTCTTTCTCTGCAATCACAAATTTTATTTTGAGGCTATGTTATTTAATAAAAAAACAACAGGAACAAGAAAAATTGGAAAAAAAAAACCTGCAACTATCTGCTCACCGAAAAAAACGAATATGAAACATGCGGTACCCAAAAAAGAGGGGGGAAAAAGAAGCAGACAGGACACAAACAAAAGAACCCAGACCACAAATCTTCATTTCTAAACTCCATACAAAGTGAAAGGTCAAACAAGGCTAAGGCCTCCTTTGGATTGTAGGAAATTCAAAGGAAAAACGTAGGATTCACAATCCTTAGGATTCATGTACTGTTCATGTCTTTGGATTGCAGGAATCAAGCGTAGGAAAAATGAAGGAAAACTTCCTATGCAACCCGTTCCGGAGGAAAAACACAGGGAAAATTCCCTCCACTCTGACCTCTTTCTTTTCTTTCCTTTGCGTCGGATCGAGGATAATAGTGAGCTTACTGCTGCTTTGCGCGACATTACCAGCAGATCGATGCCCCAAGCCTCCTTGGCCATCTCCACCAG
>LAPY01000793.1:105063-115602 GCA_000970635.1 Eragrostis tef
TTTATATTTTTCTGAGGTCACATGATTTATGTATGAATTTTACAAGTTCACTGATACAGCAAAGTACAGATTAAATCGACCAATCGCCAACAGGCCACGCGAAGGGCCACACGGACTCGGCGCACCAGATCAGGCCAGTGGCCACACAGGATCCGACCAGGAGCTCGAGCTCCATGGCCATGGCGGCTGGTGGTGGGGAAAAATGAAATCCCAGGACAACAAGTTATGGATTCAGGTCTTCAAGATGTCAAATGAAAGCACACTGAAGGTAGCTAGCTTTGGGAGAGAGGAATCGAGTTGAAGCTCACCGAGGGCGACGGATTCGACGACGAGGTGAGGTGTATCCCTGCGGCTGTGCTTGGAGAAAAACGCGTCGATCTCGGCCGTCACCGTAGGAGACGAAGAATGGAGATGGGCACGAGCTCTAAGGCTCTGCTGTGCACCTTTCCACGGAGGATCTTGGCCGGAGATGCGCTGGAACAGCAGGGCGGCTCGGTTCTATGGGAGCTCGGTGGCCGGCAATGGACGAGAGAGAGCGAGGGAGACAGAAGCGAAATGAGAAAGAGACGCAATGCAGCTGGGCCTTGAGCTCGCCGTTCTTGACAGAATGGAGGACGGCGTCGATGTGGGGCAGGCTGGCAGCGCGGCGTGGCGTCATGCGGCTGTGAGCGCTCGCCAGCGAGAAGGAAGGGAGGGAAAGAGAGAATGGCAGGTGGGTCCCTGAGCGTGAATTGTCTGCCTCCTCCAGAAATTTGAACCAGTTTTGTCTGCCTTGTGCAGAGAGACGCCCCAAAATTTGTCTGTGCAGTACAGACAATTGATCCTTTTCTTTTCCAGACTTAACTTTCTTTCTTTTTTCAAAAATCCGAAATGTACACTTAAAGACCTCCAAAAATCATGTTGTCTGTGCAGTACAGACGATTGATCCTTTTCTTTTCCAGACTTAACTTTCTTTTTTTTTTCAAAAAATCCGAAATGTACACTTAAAGACCTCCAAAAATCATGAGACTTTGACAGATTAGAGAAGAGATGATGAAGAATCCATTCGATGAACAACAACTCAAAAACATGTAGTATAGATTTATTTAAAATTCCTCAAAGTTGCTTAAGAAGGAGTGTTTTCCAATTTGATTGCTCGGACAAATTTAAATATGGTGCTTATGATGTATGATTATGCTTGATTAACATGCAATTAAAAATTGGCATGTTACAACTACTACCGTAGGTTGTTGTAACATATGTAAAACTAGTCTTAGGATTTTGAAATTTACTCCTAATATTTTAATCACACAGTTCCAAGATAGAAAGCTGAAAAAAATATGAAGACAGAACTCATGATCGATGGAGCACAACAAATTGTTTCAGTATGTGAATCGACGGAAAGGATGAGTCTACTTGTCTCACACAGAAAATATCAAACAGGTTTTCTGATCTCTAAAAGCAATAGAAGAAGAACGGACCTTAAGCCCCGTAACATCCACTATTTGTCATATTCCACAGCTCACACAATCTCGAACTCCTTCAGCATCCAATTCTTCACGATGGAACCTATCCATGTGCCTTAGGCATATGCATTCTTTTCCTTCACCACCTGCTTCACTTTCGTTAGTCCTCACCACTTCAAGAGGAAGCTTTCTTTTTCCCACTCCCTGTAAAACAGCCCAAATATCAATCAAAGAACAAAACGCTCAGAACATTACAGCAATGGGATCTGAAGATGGTTTTGATGTAATAATCTGCGTTTTCTGGAGGAAAATGAAGCTACATTTCTGAAACAACTTAATCTCTTTGTGATACTCATATATTACTATTTACCAGCGTACATGTCGGTTCTCATCGATGCTCTGGGGGCACTGGCTTAAAGACACAGGTCAGGTATGAGTACTCCCTTTATTCAAAGAAACAAATTGTGTCATTTTGGTTTGTGCTTTGTCAACTCAGTTAAACATCAACCGTCAATATTACTTTGATATTATTGGATTAATATTCCTAAAAGAACAGCTAGACTTTTCATGAAAAGTAATTTATAATGGAAACAATAATACAACTATGCTTCATTTGCAAAAACAACTTTGCTACCGTGACAGTGTCCAATTCATTTGCGACTAGAGGGAATTCTTCATACACTGTTGCCTGAAGTGGCACATGGAGGAAGATTAGTGGAATCAGAAATTTATCATTTATCATGAAAGAATGAAGCTCTTTTGGAATTAGTGCAATAGTTTCATAATATAAATGGAACTACTGCTTGAAGATTTTGTTTTCCTTTTAGTTTCATTAATATAAAAAGGAAGATTAGTAACATCACAAATTTATCAATGATCGTGAAAGCATGAAGCTTTTGGAAGTAATGCAATAGTTCCCATAAATTCGTGGTAGTAGTCACGTTTACATTCCACTTCCATGCAAAATTTCTACTTCAAATTTGATATTTCAGTGCATTTGCACTACAAGGGATCAAATTTTCTCGTTGATTAAATATCATTTACAAATTTTTATTTGTCTTTTGAATTTTATATTAGTTCACACTTCATAATCTGGATGGATGCACAACATAACCCCACCTGCAACTTATAAATCATAGAAAATATTGTAGATCTTCTAATAACATTACTAGCAAATATGCATTAAGAAGAATTGCCACATTATATTGAATTTACAAATGATCCCGCCCTTGAAAATCAAAGGAAGAAGAGGGACATAAAGAAGAGTTCCAGGCCTCGTTTCTTGCCATTTTGGGCATTGCGTTGGTGTGAGGTGGTGGAAAGAGCTTTATGGCCATCGACTGACTATGAGCCTATTTGTTTCTTACCAGATTATATAATCTAGTTTACTTGTGCTGGATTATATAAGTTGAAGCAAAATAAGATGATAGAGTTGTTTGCCAACTTTGACAATTAGATGTGCGAATTCTTGGTTTCGGATAGCAAAACAAACTGGCATTTACATATTTGATTATTCGTTTTGGTAGGTCAATGAAAAATGTGAGTAAATCATCAAAAGTTTTTTTTGCTATTACACAAAATCGTCAGAAGTTTAATGTCTAGTACCGTTAAAGGTTGGGTCATAAGCTGAAATAAGCTACTACTGGGTCTGCTTAATTAAGAGATTATCATAGTCTGAGGATCCAAATTGTGTTGTATATATGTTTGTTTATGCTAAAGCTTATACAAAATCCACAAAAATAACAAACCCAATGTGATTTAGAGACCATCAAACATCTACTCCATCCGTCTAGAAATGTAAGCATTTTTGGATTATCAAAATCAGACAATGTTTGTAAAAATAAGTTATTTTAAAAATAAAAGAGGTGCATGTTATGATAGTTGGTTTTTACAATTAATCTAATAATATCACTTTTATGTTATCAATCTTAATAATATTTTTCGCTATTGAAAGTTAAAGCTGAGATTTTACTTTGACCAAGCCTACAAACGCTTACATTTCTTGATAAATATATTTTATAGGGAGGCCCCAAGTGGCATGTTCAGAACCTTGCCGGCATTTCATTAGATGGCTTAAGGCCCCTCGAAAAAAAAAAGATGGCTTAAGGAAAAAAGATGGCTTAAGGCCTTATAAAAAAGTTCATAATTTGGATACAGGGTTCTTAGTATGGAGCTTTGCCTTGCTTTGATAACGACTACGGGCACGCTAATGATACGGGCCAAATTTTCTCTCACACTAATCATTAGGTGCCGCCCTTTGTCCTGCTCCGCGTCGGCTACCTTCTCCAAAAACACAACGCCGTTGACCTCGGTACCCCGTCGATTGCCTCCATCTCCTCATGGCGTCCGATGATTCATACCAGACGCAACAGGTAAGAATCTGCTCGAGTGATCGCTCGCACTCTATCAACCTGTAACAGCTGATAACGGTTTTTTTTTTATTTATTTCATTCCACGCAGGAGGACATCGCCGGAGCGGAGGCCACGCCGGCGAGCCCCAAGCTGAAGCTCTACTCATTCTGGCGCAGCTCGTGCTCACAGCGCGTCCGCATAGCACTCAACCTCAAAGGTACACGCTTGGCTTTAACTTGTCAATCTGTGCACGATCAACTGATTCACACGTGTGAACCGAATTCGAAAGATTCTGACACCATTTGTTAGCTCTAAAGGACTGGAGTACGAGTATAGGGCCGTGAATCTTGTAGCAAAGGAGCAATCAGACCCAGGTAGCCGATGATTGAAACATCAATAAGCAGCAAGTTCACCTTGAGCAGATTTGCGGACCTTAATATTTATCTGAGTGTGCCTCTGGTTGTAGAGTTTGAGAAGTTGAACCCCATCAAGTATGTGCCTGCATTGGTTGACGGCGACGCGGTCATTGGGGACTCCTTCGCCATTTTGCTGGTGACGCTTGAGATATCCTTCTAATCAGATTGTTTTTTGATCAGCTTTTAGCAATATCACCACATCCATCATAAAGTTCTGTTCATTTTGTACTAGTACCTTGAAGACATGTACCCTCAGCATCCTCTGCTCCCGAAGGACCCAAAACAGAGAGCACTGAACATCCAGGTGCTTCTTCTGTTATTTGCACGATGCATTTGTCTTAGAGGATTAAAAATCCGTTTAAATTAGCAACGAGCAGGGAACAAAGAATACTCATTGCTTTAAATTTTAGGAAGGTAGCCTTATTGACCACTCAAAAATGAAATCACAGTGATTTTTTAAGAGCTTCCAGGTGCTTGTTCACACCGCATATCACAATGCACTTTTCTGATATTTACGATCTGAAATATTGGTTATACACTATAATCTTCTTATTACAGAATGATAACATAACCATAAGATTCTGATTTCAGATTGCGAGCATAGTTGGTTCCAGCATTCAACCACTTCAGAACTATCCTGTCACTGTGAGTTCACTCATATCAACAGCTGTAGTTTGAGTTTGCACTTACTATACATTGTTGCAGTTTTCTTTTCTTAATGAAACGGTACGTTGTAAATTAATTTCAGGATTTCATCGAGGAGAAATTCGACTCAGATGAAGTAATTAAATGGATCCAGCATCACATCAGTAGGGGTTTCACAGGTCTGTACTGTCTCGGCACTTTGGCGGATTACTATTTCTGAAATCTGAAGAAACAAACAAATATCAAATGAATATGTATTGTGTTTTCATCCATGTCAATTCGTTTGACGGCAACATTTTGTTCCATGCCATTCATAGAACCTATCATATCTTAAATTATGATTGACTAGCACCTCAATTTATATTGTTTCATGATTAACAGCTCTTGAGAAGCTGTTGAAAGGATGCAGCACCAAGTATGCCACAGGAAATGAAGTTCAGCTGGTTTGCACTCCATAACTTATTTCCATGACGTTACTCTATTTTATTTGTTAAGAGGATAACCGTACAATGCTATAATACGCAAACCCAGTTATCGATCATTAAATAGACGGTTGCACAAATGTGTTAGAGCAGTGGCAGGGGCAGCTCCAAAATAGCAACTCATTGCATTGTCTGATCAGAAAAATCACAAGATGAGAGCAGGGGCAGCTCCAGATGTCTCCTAAGCAAAATTGCACCTCTAGATGTCTCCTAGATTTTTCATTCAGCTTTTCAGTGGATGGTGCCTTTTGACATGCCCACTCTGTACAGGGAGACATCTTCCTGGAACCACAGATTTATGGTGGCGTCAAGCGCTTTGGGATTGATATGGTAAACAGTTCCGATATCATCTTGAATTAGTAGCATGTTCTTTTTGTAGTAGTTCAGAAGCTGGATAAAAAGCTAATATTCATTTCATTTGTCTCCTTTCAGTCAAATTACCCTGTCCTGGCGAGACTTCATGAAGCATACTTGGAACATCCTGCATTTCAAGCTGCCCTTCCAGAGAAGCAGCCAGATGCACCTTCCTCCTAACACAGAGGACCAATTTGGATATCGTCTCCTGTGCTTTTTGTTGTCATGAAAAGTTGCAAACAAATTGGGTTTTCAATAAACCCCTAATTATATGAGGGCGCGTGTTTGATCGAAACTTCTCTTTATTCTAATAAATGATATGCAGAGCATAAGCATTGCACATGTATTTTCTCATGTTTCTGGTTGCAGTTCATGAAAAAAAACGGGTTTATATGCTGAGTACAGATAGTTGCGGTACGTTAGTCCCATCCTAACTTATCATCAATGTACTATGTAAACCTTGGACTGTTTCCTGTCCGGCAACAATGCCAATGCCTTAAATACAATTATACAAACGAGATGAATGCTCCTGTTCGTGAGGAACTTGGTTATCAACTGATAATTTGTGACACGAATTTCTTTTCTACTCTACAGAAACATATGACAAAATTGTTTCTACTACTCTCTGCATATTACTCTGATTAACTGGCTAGCAGTCACAGGCATGCCATTCGGCTGGCAGCTTTGCAAAGCAGAGTACCTTCCTACGGCACACACAAACGCACGCGCGCGCGCGCGCGCGCGCGCACACACACACACATATATATATATATATAAGTAGTATTATAGCAGTAGAAATATAGATGTGCGTGGCATCACCCGGACCCACTCTGATCAGGATGCCTCAACATGCAGACTCCATATATGTCTACAAAACCGTACTAGCATTTACTGATCGCGTCACCGGAATTGGGATCGATGCTATAGCTGCTCAGTGCGTTGATCGTTCACATCACACCTCGGCGGCGGCGGCGGCGGGCATGGTGATCTGCGAGATCCTCCAGAGCTTGTCGATGATCATGACCAGCTTGTTGTTGAGCCGGCTGACGAGGCACCGCGGCATCCACCCGGCGGCCGGGTCCAGCTGCGCCACGTACGTCACCACGCACCCGTCGTCGAGCTTCTCCACGACCCATCCCGACTGCAGCAGCAAGGACCCTGATCCGCCCTTGGCCGGCGTGCGAGGGAGCAGGCCGGCGGCTATCTCCTTGGGCAGCGACGCCACGGCGACCACGAGCGTGCCGTCGTCCATGGCCTGGGGCCGCTCGGGCGACGCCACGGCGACCACGAGCGTGCCGTCGTCCATGGCCTGGCGCCGCTCGTACACGACGAGGTCGCGGCGGCGCCGGGCGGACGCGGCGTCGCCGAACTTGAGGTGGATGATGCTCAGGTCGTCCCCCAGCTCCTTGATGTACGAGGCCTCCACCAGCTGGTCTGACTCCCAGTGCTGCACATTGTTCAGAATTACTCTTCTCAGTAAGCATCATACTACTGCTTTAGGTTATTGCTAAGCTTGCTTAAATCACACAGGATGGAGTGAAATCATGCATATTGATTCTTCTAGTGCCACATAAGGCTGATGAGTTCTTTCTTATGATATAAAAATAATTAAGATGATCAAGAAATGAACTTCAGTATACAAAACTATTTAAGCATTAACATCAGTTCATTTCGAGAGAAGAAAAACACCAGTTCATTTTGCATGATTATAGAGGATGACACTTTTCGTTCATATTTTTAGTGCAATTTTTTTATGTGTATTTTTGGCGCTACGGTGTTTGAGAGTACGGGAGCACAGGAACCCGTGGGAGCACATGAAGTGTTCTCCGAGAGAGAACCATGCCTCTATTGGCCTGAGCTCAATTGACTGATTGATTGGCCCGAGGGTTCTGGACTCATCTCGGCCCAGACAGTGCCTAGCATGCGTGATATGTCAGCTAATCAGCTTACTAGCAAGTAGAACGAATGATAATACGACAGAGCATAGAGAAGCTACCGCCCCAAAGTGGAAAAGGCTTGAACTGCCACATTGGGACCATCCACTACTCATGGTTGCGTGCAGGTTAGGTGCACGTACACAGTTACGTTTCCTGGTACAGAATGTTCTATGTGACCTGAAATATGAAAATTCCAGCTATTGTTCTGTGCCCAAATTTATCATCGCGTAACATTAGAGAACCATCACCCACCGGGTATCATTAAGGAGAAAAAAATATGGCACTGCCTTGGGGTTTTAGTGGTTGACGAACTCGATCTGCTGGGTCAAAGACTTGTTTTTTTTCCTTGATTTCGTTCACATTATAAACTGATCGAGAGTGGAACAGGGAGCAGGCAGCTTAACTTACCAAACTGTTTTGGCGCATGCATGTGGCTCAACGTGCGCTCACATGCATGGCTGCAGCGCATCCACTGAGTTTTAACCATACTTAATCAACGCGCATGCACCTAATTAGGCAGTACCATCCTCGTATACCGGCTTCGATCTCTTCCCGATCTCGATGCGCCTCATGATTTGGCCTGTACTTGCTGGCTCGCAAATCCGTGCCTGCTTGCCTGCCATTGCGTGCTGCGTTCATGTGTGTGCATTGTAGCATAGTGCAGTACTCCTGCTTGACCTTTAACCTTTTTTCTGTAATAATTTTTACATTCGGTATAGTGCAACTAGTACTAACAACTTTTGGGACCCCAAGGACAGGTGTCAGATGTCAAACATGTCATCCTGTACGTGTTTAACAAAACAAATGTGCCCAGCAGGGCAGCACGGCGACAACTCGGCTCAGAATTTGATGCGTCTGGTTCGATCGTGACAATCTGTTCTAATTTGTTCCAAGTGCTATATGTTGGAAGTAAACAAAACTGTTTCGATTTCTTATTTCAAACAGTTTAAGCAGTGGAGTAGTGTAGTACTTGTTCGATCGTGACAATCTGTTCTAATTTGTTCCAAGTGCTATATGTTGGAAGTAAACAAAACTGTTTCGAGTTCTTATTTCAAACAGTTTAAGCAGTGGAGTAGTGTAGTACTTTTTTTGCGGGCAGTGGAGTAGTACACTTGTTTCGTGTTCTCGTATCGTGCGGCTAATTAAGGCCATTCAATTTACACCGAATAGCTATTAATAAATTCTACAGGCAGGGTACATGGCTCGTGTCTCGCTACAAACCAAGGGATTTAAGAATCACGGGTGCGTTTGGCCGGTAGATCACGGGCCGTTTTTTCACTCTCACCGCTATGCTGCCTTTTACTCTGTCCTGTTGTTTTCTGTTGAAGTTTGTGAACTTGTGTGCCCACTGCTCCTACAAACGACGTGTATATATCTACTATGATAATCAGCCATCTTATTCGGCACATGGTAAGTTAACTAGCGGTAGCATTGAACAAAATGAAACTCCGCTTTACTTAGCAAAATTATGTCAGACTAAACTGCTGATATTAGTACTTGCACAAAGTGCAAATTTCTGAAAACTTTATCCTAACCTCTCCAACCATTTGACCTAACTATATAAAGTGAAAGACGCCACTTTGGAAAAAAGGGAAAACGTCACATGTCGTTTTTTTTTTGGCGAAAGAAAGTCTTAACATGTTTGATAGAGCCTCTAAATCTTCTGCGATATGACAGAAGTACAAAGGGGTTCTTTCACTTAATTTATTTTGCAATAAAAGGATTAGAAGGGCTAATCAGTAATCACAGAAGTACAAGAGCGAGTAACCAACGTACCTTCGCTGCGTCGACGGCGTTGGCAACGGCCATGAACTGCTCCGGTGAGACGTCCTGCAGCAGCCACCGGCTCCGGAACACGTGCCCCGGCCCCATCCGCCGCCTCGCTATCTCGACACCATTCCGGTACGCCAGTACCTTCCACCCATCGTCTTCGTCGTCGCTGCCCCGGCCGGAGTCCGACGCGGCAAGCAGCTCCTGAATGCAGCTCTCGCTCGCGTAGGTCACATACCTCCTCAGCGAGTCCTCACTTATAGACCTTATTAGTTGCATACATGTTACAAATGGGAAAAAAAAATACATCAACACAATGCAGACATCATGGCACAAATTGAGCTTCAGTACATTCTAATTTACTAATGACTTTTTTTCTCCTGGCTCGGCAGCAGCAAGCTAGGTATTTTTGATCACATATTATTCAGGGAATGATAGAACAAATTGACCTATAAACATAGGTTGATTAGAAAAAATAGGAAAAGATTAGTTACCATGATCTGGAGCAGACAGCAGCTGAAGGGGAGGTCAGAGAGCCAGCACCACTGCTCATGCTACCTCTGCTCTCAGGGCTGCCAAAGCCGGCAGTTTCTGCTTGTGCCGGTGACGACACACCGATGATAGAATGGGATGGAAATATGGAACACATGAGCACAGAAATTTGTTTTCAAGTGATATGAGATTTGAAGGATCGGCGAAACGGTGCTTTATAGGTGTAATAAGGTGTATTGGACGGAGAGCAGTAGGTGAAGGTCGCCTTTATATAAATGGAGACTTGAGAGCTGGGTTTCAAGGGAGGAGGAAGAAGAAGAGGGGTTGGAATGGGTGGAGGTGGAGCCAGATGCAGTGATTGGGGGCACATGGCGAATGGCAGTGACAGAGAGGGCGGTGGTGGACTGAGGCAGAGCCTGCGTGCCCTCGTGGACAAACCACCGTCGATCAGTAAACGGATGGACGTTGTAGGGTACTTCCATGCGTACTAAAACGTTTGTCAAAAATAATCACATGGACCTGTGGGCTATTTATTCGTTTTGCAATATTATGGGCTGTATATCAGTCAGTGATGAAGATACTCTGTTCATATGCATAACGGTCCATACCTAATACCGCACTACAAAATCGCATAACACTCGTAATA
>LAPY01000793.1:128208-144678 GCA_000970635.1 Eragrostis tef
CTCCAGATCTGTCGGGTGCTCAGTCCTTCGGAGGTGCTCATAAGGGTAGGGTTTGCGTACGTGTGTTTATAAGGTTGAATGTGCTGCCGAATACTCAGTTCTTCGGAGGTGCTCATAAGGATAAGGTTTGCGTACGTGTGTTCATAGAGGTGAATGTGCGTACGTATTATGAACGTCTACATTGTACTGTGTAATTTAAAAAAAAAGAAAAGAAAAACAGAAGATGCGCCGCTGCTCTTTCTCGACGGCACCGCTCGTCGATGCGCCACCGCTCTCGTTGCTAGCTGATGAGCTGCCTCTATCTCTCGACGTGTACCAACCCGGATCTGGTAATACCATCAAGATAATCATTTCGTGGATCATTATGCTCTCTCCTTCCTCATTTTAGCCTTTTAGGCCATCAATCTTCCTCCTATTTCTCAGCCATGCGCCGTTGCATCCATGGTCTCCGGCTTGATTGGCCTGGAACATTTGTTTTTTGCGTCTAGAACTATTGGTTTTTGCAACCGGAACAATCGATTTTTGCAAATGGAACAATTGATTCCTAAAGCTGGAACAATTGATTTCTGAGGATGGAACAATTGATTTGCACAGATAGAACAATTTATTCTTAAAGTTGGAACAATTGATTCCTGAGAATGGAACAATTGATTCGCACAACAAGAACATTTGATTTTAGTAATGGAAACAAATGATTCACACGTTTGGAGCATATGAGGATGAGCGCTTCTCCTCTCAGCGGCAAATGGCTTCTCTCTCAGAGTCGGTGTGAGGTGCGTGCGCAGCGCGACAGGCTTGATGGGCTGCGTGAGAATTTCTGGGCTTTGTGTTTTCATTTGCACAGAGTCCATGGAAGGGTGGGCGGAGGCCGTTCTCGCGTTGCGCAGGTCGGAAGCGAGAGGTGGTGCCTTTCCCTCGTTTGTTCTTAGTGGGCTAAAAGTCTTTTTTCCTATTATATTAGCTAAATTTAGTTTTGTTTGCGGTCAAAATTTTGGCAAATGGGCTCGGGCCACGTCAAGTTCTATACCCTTGCAACAATTAACAATTTATTTAAATTGTAGTCATTTTTGCCAAAGCTATTGCAATACATGTGACCCTCTGACGATTACTTATGTCCAAAAATACAGAAAACATCAACACCGCTACAAGAGATCTGGAGATCCGTGACGTTGTACTTTGTGATAGATTAGCTAAAAACCGTCACAGAATGGCTTCCGTGTCGAAATAGACAGTTATCATAGATGTCGCGCCATACATTGAACCAAGTGACGTCTCCCTACGATCGTCATTGATCGAGCACATGCGTGACGACCCGTTGCTGTCACAGCTGCCCGGCCCAGCTGAGGTTCGTGAGACATAGGATCCAACCTTTAGTGACGATTCCAAATTTTTAGAGTCATCAAATCGGATCATGCAAACTTTGGATCAACTGAACTCAGTATGGAAATCTCTGCACACAGACCCCATATGCAATTGGGTTCTTTCAACTACAAGGCAACCATAATCAGAACATCAGAATCGCTACAAACTGATAATAACACATGGATATTGAAACAAAGCCTTCACATTCGGAAGTAACAAAAAAAAAAGCTTCAAGTGTCGCCTGGATCCATTCAGACCGCCACAATCCCACCTTGAAGCCGATTGCCCCCGTGCAAGAAACTGCTCGCTGTCATGGCTTGGAGCTGCCTGGCACAGCGCCTTGGAGCCGCCGCCGCACCCAAATGACCCTCGCCACTGCGCTCGGAAGGACCCCGCCGCCGCGCCTGGAAGCACACATTTCCACTTAAGATAGAACATCACATAAGCCCTCGGTGATGGCTTGGCAGACCCAATTCGCTTTTGCCTGGCCCATGTAAGGCACCTTTCTGTGGCCCATTCACATTCCCATTTTCCTTTTTTCTTTTTGTTTTACGTCCAAATCTTTGTTTTGGGCCTATACTATTTCCAAAAAAACTCGACCTGCCGGGGATAAGACCGCCCCTGACGGCATTTGTTTAAGGAGGGAGCCTCTCACGCAGGCCGAGAAAACCCCCGAACCCCCTCTCTAATCCTACACAGGGACTCAGCTGGCCGTTGTGAGCTCCAACGCGAGTCTTTACCATGTGCTTTGACCCAGGGAAGGCGAGGGGATTTTTTTGCACTGCAGTGAACAGTACCAATTTTCAGGCACTGTTCACAGCAGCGGTGCCGCGGCTCGGAATCGAACCCGGGCCGACAGGAGCTTCACTCCCGGAGCCCACCGGCTCTGGCCACTCGGGCGCTCCGAGCGTTGACGGGACTATACTATTTCCAAAACCGTTAATTACTTTATTGAGTCTTTGTTTCAATTTTCTAAATGGCCATAGCCTAATTATTACCGTAGTAACACGAAAACCAGTGGCCAAAATCCATTTTGTCATCCTTAATCCATAACAAATGTTTCATGCTATTTCTGTTTTTTAAGTTACATTTTCTGTTTATTTAACTACATGCTTGTTTAACCTATTAAAAATATATAATATAAAAATAATTATAGGTGAAGAGATGAGACCGCAACCCAACACATCATGTTTTAATGTGTGGTTTTCACTAAACTGATCCCATGTCTAGAAGCTCTATGCAAAATTTTGTTCTAATTTTCAATCCACAATTCGACTAGATTTGATAGTTTTCGGACCGAACCTAGTTGTTTTGTTAATAAGATAAACAATATAACTCTCAATTTGAGAGATTCCAGTTGCATTGGATTGTTCATTAAGTAGTCACATGTCTGTAAATTTTCATGTTATATGTAGTACACCTCACAGCATGGCATGCATTTTTATTTGTTTAATCCTTGACGTATCAGAGAGCAAAGGGATATGATTGTGGTTAAATTGGGATTGTTGGATTGTGGTGAACCTTCAAACACAAGGGGAGGCACCTATACGTCTTCACCCTATTTGAATGTAACTATCCCTTAAATTATATTTGTTTGCATTAAGTAAGGCATTAGCGGTAATTACAGGATGAATCCTATATTTTGCATTATACATTCCCTGATTACTTGTTGATATACATGTCCTTGATACGTTGTTGGTCGAAGGAGTGGCTGGCCCTCTTTGTTTCAGCTTATGATTACGGATTCTGGATTCTAAAATTAGAAGCTAAAATAAAAGGGCAACTTTTGAGTATGGATTCTACAATCTAAAGCAGAATCTGCTTAGGACTAGCTTTTGTTGGACTGTGGACAAATATTTACTCATTTGTTATTGTGACCGTACGGTAAGTTCTTGAAAGCTGGATTGTGGAATCTAGACAAACAAACACACTCTATTTTTACAATCTCAGATTCCACAATCCATTATCCAATAGCTGGATTGCAAGAATCACTAGCTAAAACAAAGAAGCCTTCAATGTATGTGTTGTCTCTGAGTCATTGCTAGCCATGCTTTGCATGGTAGAAGCCAAGTCAGTGGCAAAGTCACCACCATTTGCGAGTTGGTATGCACCAATTCTATACTAAGTTGGATATTATGGGTGAAACGTGAAGATTTATTCATTAGTCGGTAGACTAATTAAGCCGGTGATAGATTGGTAGGTCCGCTTGGTTGATTATATTAAGGACTGTGGGCTATGCTTATTGTCCTAGTCACTTTCCGTTCATATGACATGCCCCACAAAATTTGTCAGACAAGACAAATATCCTATTTGTATCCAACATTTCCTATTTCGCATCCGACACTTGGGTGACAACCCCATGGTGTGTCGTTAGGAGCGGAGTGGCCAAGGAGGATCCAGGGGCACCAATGAGGGCGTGGTACTCATCGACAACATGAGGATTGTGTCCACTTATGGACATGAATGGTGGTGTGGTTGACCCTTGGCCAAGCGGATGGGCTTCAGGCGTATGGTAGAGTTAAGCTCACATTGCAAGGTGTATAATGGATATAAAATTATCAATTGCCGCGATCTCAGTTATGCTCATGCTTAATGTACATTAAGCTTCACCATAGTTATTAATAATCTCACTTGAGAACATGATAATTGGAATATTTTGGAATGTAATATAATGGTACTTGATCTTGTCACACTTGGGGTCATGGCTTCTGTGTTAGGATTAATATGCCCATGATGTATTTGTGTTTATGCTTTTTTGTTACCATGTCAAATAATTGTCACTGTATGCAAAAAAAACTATTGTACAACTTAATCCTTGCTAACCATACACATTATCCATAGGGCCGTGCTAGTATGTGCCACGAATAAGTCTTCCTGGGTAGCTTCATCTCATGATTGCTTCTTTTGAGTTCTGTAGGTGCTCGGGTGATTATGGACGATGGTGCTCACTGGCAACGCATTATCACTCTCTTGGTTTATTTTCAAAATCTTTCTGTGCGAGCTCTATGTTTGTCTTGACTAACTTTTGATCACATCATGTAAGTTTACTTTCCTAGCACTTGTTAGCATTATCACTCTCTTGGTTTATTTTCAAAATCTTTCTGTGCGAGCTCTATGTTTGTCTTGACTAGCTTTTGATCACATCATGTAAGTTTACTTTCCTAGCACTTGTTGAACTCATTTGTCAAGCGAACATTATGTTTTAGCTCTCATTTTTCTTAAACTTTCAGACATGAACCATTTGTTTAAAATTGGAAATAAAACTTGTAATTTTAACTCCAACTTTACTTTTACGTTTTTTTTATGATGATTATGTTGTTGTACCGACATGTTTGTGGTCTTGGGTATTCTTAATAAAGATGTTGGAGGATTACTGAGATTGTGTTTATTTTGTTCGAGCTTTTGGAATGACCTCTATTTTATGGACAGCTGGCTAGCTTCATTAAAATGGATGCAACTTGGGCGGCTTTCACACAGGCTGCCATATTTTACTTTTAGAACATTGCCATCCACGCTACACAACATCTGGCTGTTTGCTCATTCCTTTTCATGTGTTGATGCCCGAAAACTTTGTCCGCCTCCAATTAACAAAAAGATTATTATCTGCAGAAGCACCCACTCCAATGGGCACCTACTACAATTTAATCTCAAACAAAGACATCTGCGTCCAAATACTGTTCAACAGAAACAAACATTCAGTAATTCTAAATGTCACGCACAGTCACGACCTCAGCTGCTTATGGTCCTAGATAGCACCTCTCTACCACCAAGATCTGACCTTCCCGACTTATGCACTCAAATAGTAGGTACCTACTACGGTTTGATCGCAAAGGTATCTGCTTCCAAAATGTTAACCTATAATAAAAAATAGGTGACACTTGTGGTTACTCAAATGGATTACTCAAATAGCTAGCCTATAATGTTGATTACTAATAGCCGCCAATATTGATTACTGCAAGTAATGACCACAACAGAGTGCGTCTTATTTTTCTTGAAGAGTACACATGTATTTTGATACATCCGATGCAAAATAGGGAGATTCTGCAACTGAACCAATGGTAACAGCAATGGTAGCAACTTTTGTAAGAATTAAAATATAAAATATTATTTTTACTAATTTGAGAAAGCATTATAAAAAATCAAAACATCGGTCTTTGATTTGTGACAAATCATTGCCTCGGACATTAGACTCTGGCTGATGCCAGCACCTATAATCCTAGCAGTCGTGTTCTCTTAGAGTAAACGTATGCAGAAAACAAATTCAACGTACTACCCTTGGACCACAAATAGGATAGGGGAGGCAGACATTATTTTGAGGAATCCAGCCAATCATATATATCTAGGCTACCTATGTGCATGAATTTTCCTAGAATCAAGGTAAAATAGCAAAGAGACAAATTCAAATAACCTTTGATATAATACATTTCTAGCTTATATCTGAAGCTTGGAACACACTACCCCAGATACGGACATTAAGGACACATGCGTCATGGACATTATATAGAAACATGTCACTGTTGTTGTTAGTGACGTCTGGACAGCAACGCATCACTAGTTTACTAATGCCGTCTCTGATATAAAAACATAAAAATGCGCAGCTAAAAATAAAAACACGTCTCTACCTTGTATAATGGTGACTATTATTAGCAATAGTATTCAAAACAGAGTAAAATATACAAATGATCATTGTACCTGTCTGGTTATTTAATTTTCAATCATACTCAAGAAAGTGCAAATCCTAGCCACAAATCTTGCTTGACCATGTCAATTCGTCCATTATCCAGTTTATCCTAGGTATATGAGTCACAAGGCTTACATACGGCGTCAGCGAGAAAAAAGAACGCATGTCGTTCTGTATTTTTATTTAATCCTTTAGGTGATTGCTTTAGTACGGGTGTGGCCAGGCGAGAAGCCAAGACGGGTATGTGAACTGTGGCGATTTTGAAGCTACAAGACCAAAATTCAATAAACATTTCTGCTTTTGACACGAAGCAAATTGATTAAATTCGAGATGCCAAAATTGGAAGTATTTCGTCATCATTCTGGGCCAGGGCAATTTCTGGTTCACATCTACTGCCCTGTCTCTTGCATGTTCCAGATTGCCACTATTTGACCCAACCTTGTCAATCATCGATCGCTGCTGCTCTCCTCAATAATCGCAAATCACAGCCAACCTCCTGACCTTGCAAGATGCAAGTTGCAGCCACCAGCCCATCCTTACTGGTCATTGGTCACCGTTTCTCGCTTGCCTCGCAGCTCACCAGTAGTCACAAGTCATCCCCTTTTGTTGCTTGTGGGTCATACCATGGAAAACATCATTGCCTCGTCGCAGTGATATGAGTATAGATGGAACGTAGAGAGTTGTAAATGCAAAAAGATAATAAAAAGGGGAAATAATGGAGTTGATTAGTGTGTCTATGCTACTCACTCCGTTCGGATTTGTAATTTTACTCTTTATACAAGAAATTGTCAAAGTTATGTACAACTAGGAAAACAGTGGTACCGATATTAATCCAACTGTAATCTTTGAAAAATATTACTTTTATATCAATTTGGACAAATCAATCTTAGTGTTTGAAAAGTAACAAGGACGCCTAAGAAAGCGATGTGGAACTCACACAAAATTGTCAAGCAAAGTAGGTGAAATAAATAAATGTATGGTGGAACACGAATGACCTGAAATCGAACTTTCCTAGTTGTTGCATGGTTTCAGCTAGACCTCAATCGGTTGAGTGCTAAGAACGAGCCCAACAGTTTTTTTTTTTCGAAAAATGAGCAGGAGCACTGCTCTTTCATTTAAGAAAGGAAATAGAAGTACAAAGTACAATTACATATTTATTTGTTACATAGATAAAATGAGAAACACCCGATGACTTCTAGTCCAACACACCATTACTCGTGGTGAAAATCTCTTGGCGCCTCTATCGCTTGACCACAAAATGCCACTTCTCTCAGTTTCATTTCCTCCTTGATCAGACTTAGCACATGTACTGGCCTCGACACAGCTTGCTGGAAAACTCTCCTGTTTCGTTCTTTCCAGATGTTCCATACCGTGTATAGTATAATCGCCGCCTTATCTTTCTTCTCCCTCACCGTGTACAGTGACATATTGTCATTCCACCAATCTCTGAAACTCAGGTCCGGTGACACTGTCTTATAGATCATTTCTTGCTTCCATTGGTTGACCTCATGCCATACTTCTTTGGCATATGGGCAATGCAAACAGAGGTGGCTCACTGTCTCCGGTTCTTGATCGCACAGAGAACAAGTTGGACTGCAAGGCCAATTTCTCTTGAGGAGCTTATCAGCTGTGAGGACTCTATTTTGCACTGCTAGCCATGCAAAATTTTTTTGCTTCCCCTCTGCCTTGGCCTTCCATATGGCCGTAGCATCAAACTGACATACTGAACCTTTACATTGTATATCATAGGCTGACCTTGCTGTGTATTGCCCACTTGCCGTCCATTTCCACTCAATTGTATCAGGTTGCTCGGTTAATTGAACCTGTAGCACCATGTCCAATAGATGTATGAACTCTTCCACTCAGTTCTACCAATTGAAGGAAGGGAACATATTTGGTTTAGTTGGGTTAGATATATGATAGTAAAGAATAGTTCATGTAGTCAGTACCTTTGTTGCTGTATTTCATAGCTACATAGCACATGATCATTTTTACCATACATTTCCAAGAACTTATTAGTAAAAGCTATAAAAAATTCTTCTAATATATTCATGCATTTCTAGCTTTATACAGAACCATTTTGAGTAAAGACATTGATACATTCATAGATTGGATGGCCTGAGCTGAATTGATTGATCAAAATTCCTCTATGTATATCCGCAAGAATTTAACAGAAAAAATACATGCAGTGTCCTACTTGGTCACAGATGTTAAAGGAAAATAGAATCCCACTGCGAGCACAAGTGATTAACCTGCATGCCAATGTTCAGAATTACAATAACTACTAATGGACCATTAGTGCAGTATATGGATAGGCTGTGTCTTTTTCTCAGATTACTCAATGACATATTCAACATTTCAATTCTCCTTTCCTGGTCCTAAAAAGTGTCCAGGAGACTGAGGCAGCGGTGTATAGAATCAGACTGTTTTAGAGAGATACCTGATTGTGTCTAAAGAATTGTCCGTAAAGTATTCTGAAGCAGCTCTTATTAGGCATTTCATCAAGCACTTGTAAAATAGAAGCCATTGCAGAGTGAGTAGAGTAGACAAAGGAACTGGAACTTACATTTCGGATTTCGGTGATGACAGGCTACAGTTGCAGATGTTCAGAATAGAGAACATGCCAATGAATTGCAATTCGTATCCCTCTCAACCATAGCTACATCCTCTCTAGTGATTGTTTGTGCCACACACAAAGAAATTGGGGGCAAGTTACGTTGTCCAGCTACCTGGAGTAGCACAAGCTCTATCTGTCTTGCTTCTTGCCGCTGCTGTGCGACAGTCGTCGTTCGTACAAGACATGAGGTCCTGTAGTCTGGCATTCCGTCGAACAACTTGTGTGCAGTGGCCATGGCACAACAGCTTATCAAGCTGAGACTCACGGGAAGAGGAGGCTTGGCCAGCTGGGACGCCCGACCGGTCTGAATGCGGAACTTGGGCTGGGTAGCTCAGGCGTGCTTGACCTGTCGGAGCGCAACGCCGGGGCAGGGCAGAGCTGGGCACGGAACTCACCATGCCAGGCCGAGCAGTCGGCTTTAGGGAATAATCCATGGGTCTTTAGGCCTCCGGGGGACGAGTCGACGGTTCAGCAGCTGCATTGGCGAGGATGACGATGATGAGCTCGACAGCAGGGTGGCGGGCGTGGGGAATGGTAAGGTATTGTGGGCACCGATGCATCCTGCAAGATGTCCGCCATCGCGCACCTCATAGGTCCATATCATTGCAGGGCCGGCGTTCGCTGCGTGCATGAGGGCGATGAGGTGTGGCCGGAGAAGATGGCAGCCGGACATCGGAGGGCGCTTGTATTGCCCACTTGCCATCCATTTCCACTCAATTGTATCAGGTTGCTGGCTGTTGCTTAACGCGCTTTCAAGTGCGCAGAGGGGTGTCAATCTCACCGAGTTACGAAGCGCTAGCCTAAGCGCGTCTCTCTCTCTTCACTTTTGCCTATAAACAAATATAAAAGTTGGCTCTTAAAGAGCCCATTGGGGAAGCTCAGAAAATTTTCGCGACGGATGTCACCGGCTTGCAGTCAGCTATAAATCCGCATGAGGAGGTTGCACGCAAAATCAACACTCAGAGAGCTAACAGAGCCAAATGGATGCACGTTGTTCATTTTCTCCATCCGATAGTCTAGAACTTCACCATAATACAATATTATCTAATTACATAGATGATCAGATTTCATCCATGATACCTTTTACTCAGGGCTATCATGGTCTGCCGTAAAAATGCTCTTCTCCCATCATTTGTCAGCACATATGCAGGTCACTAGTACCGTCATGGCTGACATCACATGACCCCGGAACCTGACATATTTTCTCTCTCTGATCCCCGTCTATAAATATGTATCTGATCCCCGTCACATCCCAAATCAACAGTCAAAGAGAGCTCCCAGTAGTAAGACAGGAGCAGAGGAAAAAGGCGGATTGTGAGCAAGAGACGGCGATGGCAGTAGTGCCGAACAAGAAGGTGGTGCTCAAGAGGTACGTGACCGGGTATCCCGTGGTGGAGGACATGGAGGTTGTGGCCGGCTCCGCCGAGCTGCGCGTGCCGGCTGGGGTGACGGGCGTGCTGGTCAAGAACCTGTACCTGTCCTGCGACCCATGGATGCGCGGCCGGATGAGCAAGCCCGCGGAGGGCGGCGCTGTGTCAGTCCCAGCCTTCGTCATCGGAGAGGTACGTACGCACGCAGATCGAAGTTAATTATCATGAGTCTTGGTAAACGTGTTCGTAGCTTAATTGAGACTGAACTAATTAAAGAAATTAATATGCGTGGAATGGAATCGGTCAGGCTTTGGTGAATTATGGGGTGTGCAAGGTGGTGGAGTCGACGCACCCGAAGTTCAACGCCGGCGACCTCGTCTGGGGGATGAGCGGGTGGGAGGAGTACACCCTCCTCACCCAGCCGGAGCCTCTTCTGAGCAACATCATTCTATAGAAAACTAATGGCCATTATTTTAGACTGTAAAACTTCTCTATTATCCTTGTTGCGCATACAAATTAAATCCGTGAGCTAAATTTTGCTCCAATTTCCACTCCAAGTCCCCAAGTCAAACGTTGTTGCCACTCGATCACTCGCAGGAATGACGGGGCTCACTGCATATTCCGGGTTCGTCAAGGTCGGGAGGCCCAAGAAAGGCGACGCCGTGTTCGTGTCGGCTGCCTCGGGCGCCGTGGGCCAGATCGTCGGGCAGCTCGCCAAGATCGCCGGCTGCTATGTGGTCGGAAGCGCCGGCTCCGACGAGAAGGTGAGCCTCCTCAAGACCAAGTTCGGCTACGACGACGCGTTCAACTACAAGACCGAGACGAGCCTCGCGGCCGCGCTGAGGCTTCGCTTCCCTGACGGCATCGACATCTACTACGACAACGTGGGCGGCGCGACGCTGGACGCGGCGCTGCTGCAGATGCGCCACGGCGGGCGGGTCGTCGTGTGCGGGATGATCTCGCAGTACAACCTGGAGGAGCCCGAGGGCGTGCGCAACCTGCGCGTCATCATCCCCATGGCCGTCCGGCTGGAGGGGGTCAACGTCATGGACCACTTCCACGCGTACGCAAGCTTCGAGGAGGAGATGGCCGGGTACATCAAGGAAGGGAAGGTGAAGGTGGGGGAGGATGTCGTGGAGGGGATCGACAAGGCGCCGGAGGCGCTCATCGGGCTCTTCTCGGGGAGGAACGTGGGGAAGAAGCTGGTGGCTATTGCAAGTGACTGACTGAGTTCAACAAGAAGTGACGCGCGCCCTTTACTGTGAAAATGTTGAGCGAAATAATTAAGTTGTATCATTGTGTCGCGTGCTTGGCCACCCTGTCATGTGTGACTTTTGGTATCATATAATCTGTTGCTTCTACCAGTTCCATATTGTGATGAACCCTTGTTTGCCAAACTTGGTGACTCTTAAGGTCGTATAATCCCTTGTTTCCACTTTCCAGTAGTGGTGCCAATTGATGACTCTTAAGGTCATTCAATTCAATTCAAAAGAACTATAGGTTTTCAAAATGAGGGTAAGTTTTGGAAAATTAGTTCATTTGAATGAAGTAAAGAGGTTTTGTTCGTAGTGGTTATCAATTTGCACCCCTAGTTTCTACTGGTTCCTTATCGACCGCTGAACACTACTGATAAAAGCACTGGTCTTGCAAAGAAACTTATCATTAACTTGTTGTTTACATGCGCAAGAGCTAAAGTAGTTAGGATGCACTTGGGTGTATGGAGCAAGATACAAGATATACTAAACTTGGACTGTTCAGGTTCAGTGCTGGTGGGCGAAGTGATTAATTTAGGAGGGACTATCCCTTCAATAAACAATGTCGGTTTTGCGGAGCTAGTACTGACAGGAGGATGGTTCATATGGTGGGAAAGGAGATAGTTTGTCTATGGAGAAAATATCCAATCTCCAGCAAGAGCATCACTATCTATAGCCACTCTAACCAGTAACTACTTGAGGTCAAAGAAGAAAACAGCTCGCAGAAATGAAGTATGGAGAAAACCACCAGAAGGGAAATTAATGATAAATGTTGATGCTAGCTTTGATATGAATTCAGGATCAGGAAGCACCTGAGTGGTGATTAGAGATTCGAGTGGCCGGGTACATCAAGGATGGGAAGGTGAAGGTGGGGGAGGACGTCGTGGAAGGGAGGGATCGAGAAGGCACCGGAGGCGCTCATCGGGCTCTTCTCGGGGAGGAACATGGGGAAGAAGCTGGTGGCCATTGCAAGTGACTGAGTTCAACAAGAAGTGTCGTCGCCCTTTACTGTGAAAATGTTGAGTGAAATAATTAAGTTGTATCATGTGTCGCGTGCTTTGCCGCCCTGGCATGTGTGCCTTTTGCCTTTTGGTATCATATAATCTGTTGTTTCCACCAGTTCTATATTGTGATGAACCCTTGTTTGTCATTTCAGGCTTACAAGGAACGTCGTCATAGTTTTATAATAACAGTGCATTTCATAGCTTTTTGTCACATGTGGTCGACGCACCAATGGCGGAGGCCTACGCTCTCAAAGAAGGTTTATTGCTGGCACAAAGTATTGGTGCTAATAGGTTTATTGTACAAACATATTGCATGGAGGTGGTGGATACGATGAAGAATGGTCGTTTCTTGGCGAATGCAGGAGCAGCTATCTATGATGTTTGTAGTACTCTATGTCATGGTTTTGTTAGTGTTGATATTGAACATTGTAATAGGGTAGGAAACTAGATGGCTCATGAATTAGCTAAATTAGCTTTCTTTTTGAAAAATTCATGTACATGGGTCGATGAGCCCCCTAGGTTTATTCTTGAGCACCTGGTGAATGATATAACGTTGTTTTTCCAATCAATAAAGTGCGCTAGATGGCTTCCCTAAAAAAAACTTGGCTTAGCCTGATACGCGATCGGAGATGTAGTTTGCTAGTTTTGCGCGAGGCACCAGAATCAGCATCTACGCCATGCCATTCGACTCTCGTAAACTCGCTCCAAACTGCCCGAGTTTGCACGTACGATTGCGGCCACATGAGGTAGCAGTATAGGAGGCGGCTCCTCCCGTATAAACCATCGGCATCGTCGTCTGATTCATTTTTCCCACACATCCTCGATCGCACGCACTTTTGCTCCTGGTCAGAACGACCACGGCAACGGTGCCCCGGAGCCAGAGGCCAGTCAGTGTTGTACCCGACGCCGGGACAGGCCACCTATTCGCCATGCTCGAGCTCCGTAGGACCCTCAGGGCGCAGGGACTTCGGACGTTGACGCTGGATGCAGGACACATATCCAACATCTGAAGCAACGCATGTTAGAATCTGCACAACAACTAGCAGTAGAAATAGCGGGTCCTAGTATCTGTTCTAGACATAAGCATGGTGTTCGGATCTGGATCTAAGAGAAAGGGAAGAATGGGTTGAGTACCTTCGATTGACGATTGTGCAGGAGCCGCTATTGAGGCGTCTGGCGGCAAGTGTGCGACAGCGACGGTTGTCAGAGCCGACGTGGACAAGCGGGAACGCCTGTATCCCTCTGGCCTGTAGCGGCACCGGCCAGGGACAATGGCGCTGTACGGTGACGACGTCTTGACGGCGGTGAGTCTTCCCATCGCTTCCTGCACGAACCCTAGATCGGTAGGGAATGTAGGTGGGGTTTGTGGCGGCCCGGTAAACCTCCTACCGTGTGCCCCGGCCCCCACCTCTCTCTTTATATGCGCAGTGCGATAGGGGCCCACCAGCCAAGGAACGGGATCGACACCCCCAATCAGGGCGCGATCAAGCCCAAGGACCTTTGGGCCTTGAGAGGCAGGGAGATCAATCTAACAGTGCATCGTTCGCCTCGGCAAATCCCAAGACGCGCCCTTGCTTTGCCCACCGTCCACCTTCGTCGCCGTTGTCGCGCTGACCTGGACGTGCTGCGTCAGTGGGCGGCTCGGACCACGGGTTCTCCAACGTAGTCTGCTTTCATTCGAATGGTATAGGACAATCAAACATGTTGCATTTTCTTTTGCTAGATTAATCAAACATGTCTCCTGCACTCGGCATAGGGCCGGGACATCAATTTCTTTTGGTACATATATCATCATCTCGTTTGTTTTGATTCCAAGATAATTCTGTCAGATGTATATATGCTCATGTCCTGATGCTTCAGTGCGCTATCTGACATTGGCAAATTGGCAAACATATGTGATGAGCTGATGAAGCTATTACAGAAAATAGACGATGAAGCGTATCAAACAATAGCAGGAGCAGGATGATCATGATACATCTGTAGGAGTCCAAAATTTCGTTATGAGCTGCAAGGAAAAGATGAAATATGGGGGGATCTCTGTGCTCATACATAAGCCACATGCTGTCTTGTTTCAAGATTAAAACAACAGAAAAGGTTGTTTGTCATGAGCAAAAGTTCACTGTTCGAGTTCTCCGGAGAAATCATTGGCGCCAAACTTACCGATCGATTCACACTGTTTTAACACTACCTCAGCGATCAAGAGGAAGAAGCGCAGGATGATGATCAAGTAGCACTGTCAGAAAGAGAATTTGGTTTGTTGGTAAAACCCTTCACTCTAGACCATGAGGTCCTTGGTTCAAATCTCAAGTCCCTCAATTTTAGCACAAGAACGGACCGGCTGCCATAATAGGCTTACGTGCCTAATGGGCCGGCCTGGCACGATTATATTATTTCGGGCCGTGCCGTTTCGTGCCCAAGCCGGGCCCGTTTGGACACCTCTACTTCATACCTTCGCACGCAACGGGTCCATCATTATCAGCCTATGACTTCCTTATGCTAGGTCTTTTTTCATTCTTGACCATTTTATTCGAAGGGCCAATGTACCAAATGTACCTTCCTAGCATAGTTTTTTTTCCGAAAACGTGTGGAGCACGTATTTTATTAAGAAGGAGAGAAACGTTCGATACAAGACCCTAGGGCCAAACAACAAGACACAAGGAAAGGAAAAAAAATCGGAAAGGCCAAGACTACACTACTCGCCGCGGAAAAAGAAGCTTCCCAATCTTGGTAAATCTCGCCGACGCCCAAAGAGATTCTTCATCCATAATCTTCAGCGCTAAAGTGACCTGTTGTAGGGCTTCAAAATCAAAGACGCTCTTGTTGTGCTCCTTCCATTGCCTCCAAGAGACCAAAACAACCAAGCTGCCGAAGCCCAGGAGGAGTTCCTTGGCTACTCTCTTACGTGACCTTACCCACCAGTCCACGAACGGTGGTTCAAATTGGCCTTGGGTGATGTGGCTTAATCCAACCCTTCTGAGAACTCGGAACTAGGTCTCCCGACTGTGCACACAATGCAGGAGAAGGTGGTCCAAGGTTTCAGAATCTTGTGCGCACAAGTCGCAAGTGTCATCCGACTTCAAAGTGTGACGTAGAAGCCTATTAGAAGTCCAAAACCGCTTATGCAACACCAACCAAAAGAAGAACTGACATTTATTTGGCGCTTGTGTTTTCCATAGCGTGCGCGACCCCAGGATTTCCGTTTGTCCAATGAAAACACATGATAAGCACTTGCGGACGTGAAGTGACCATCGGCTGTCCATTTCCATCAGAATTGATCGGATTCTTCCGATAGAACGACCTCAGAGGTGATTCTCATGATTTTGAAAAAATCGAGGAAGAATTGCACTGTGTAGGCACCTCTGGTATCTCGGATCCATCGGCGATTCACAATCGCATCACAGACCCGGAGTGAATTGCGGTTCCTTGTGGAGACGTTGGCTACCAGGTTGGGGGCTATGGTGAGGAGCGATTGACCATTTATCCACTTATCCTTCCAGAAGAGAGCCAACTTCCCATCACCGATGTTCACTATGACAGAAACATAAAAAAGTGCTTGGGCCAGTGGATCAGTCGTGACTGAGAAGGTAGCCCATGCCTTGTCCGGCTCCACCCTAGCCAACCAATTACAACGCAAACGCAGGGCCAGCCTGTCAGTTTTAGATCTCGAAGACCAAGGCCGCCCATATGCAATGGGAGACATACCTTAGTCCAGGCTACCGCATAGTGTCCTCTAGAAACTGCTTCACTACCTCTCCAGAGGAACGCCCTAATGATCCTGTTAATGGTTTCAATGGCCCAACCCGAAATGCATACTGCAATGAAGAGGTACACCGGTATGGCGGAGAGTGTGACTTTTGATAGCATTAAGCGACCACCTCGATTGAGGAAGCGACCTTTCCATGCAGGTATTCTATCTGCCACCCTGTCAACCAAAGGTTGGACATCTGCCTTGGAGAGTTGCCAAATGGAAAGGGGCACTCCTAGGTATTTGCAGGGGAAGGATCCTTCCTGGCATGGCAATGGAGCAAGGACAACTGGTACATCCACTACAACAGAACGGAATTTCCGTGTGAGTCGTCTATTTTCGTGAGTGGCTAGAAGAACCCTCACGATAAATACATCTTTTCGTGAGTCGTAAAAAACCGTCACGAATATTACATTTCGTGGCGGCCGGTGGGTTTCC
>LAPY01000794.1:67196-83703 GCA_000970635.1 Eragrostis tef
TTTCTGCGCACTTTGTCCTCACTCGTGCGCAATCAGAAAAGACTTCCCAGTCGGTCACCCATCCTCAAATTGCTCCAGGCCAAGCACGCTTAACCTCGGATTTCTTTCGAGATGAGCTTCCGGAAAAGAAGTTGCAACTTGTCGATATGAGTATTCTATCAATCCTATTAAGCCTTGGGCCGGGATGTCATATACTCACCCCCTTAGAAGACCTACATCCTCGTCGGTCAATCTCAATCCAGGAACGTCCTCTCTGGGCCACGTCTGTATGTCCAGTACCAGCGCATGTGTCATGTTGTGTGACCACTCTGGGCCCACACTAGCCATGCGCCCCATGTCTGCGCCACTACGCCCACACGCGCCCGTAAAACCGCGAGAGTCGGTTCTGATACACGGCAGCTGGAAGGAGGGAACGGGGTGACGGACGGGTCGGTGGGATCGACGGCGGGGCGGGGCAGGGCGGATGGGCGACGTGCGAGAGCAGGTGGCGGCGGCGAGCGGAGCGCCTGCGCTGTCTGTTTCTTTGGAGCGGCGGAGAACGCGAGGAAGTGAGAGGAAAAGGGATGGCAAGGTCTGCAGAGATCTCGGGTCCCACGTGTCGGTGCCGATTTTCACAACAAGGACACGACGCACGGTTCCACGGTAGACTCAGAAGACAAATAATAAAGAGTAAAGATTGATGTGTCACTGTGTGTGTCTATGAGATGGGAGGCCACCATAGTCACATACTCCGTAGTATAATTAGTTTAGGTATTAGCCGGTGACATATATAGAATTTTGCTTTCCTTTTCCATAACATTAGGATAGCCAAGTTAGTTCAAAGTTAAATTAGTTAAGTTGTTCTAACGTTAAGAAATACTAGAAACGTTAGTATGGGCTAGTTTAGATGGAGCCCTGAAAAATGTGCCTGAGTCAGGCATCGCTCCCAGGTGTCCGAACGGCTGAGCATTGATATGGCAAACAAACAAGCCCTATGTCTTTTGTGCTCACCATTGATATGGCATTAATACATGGATTTAATGACCATATTGACCCAACGCAATTAGCCGATTTTAGAGAACGAAAAAAAAAAAAGAATCCTGGCCTTGGCCTCAACGCAACTGGCCGATTTTAGAGAAATTATGCTAGCATGATGAGTACAGGCAGCTTTGGCTTCACTAGTATGCAGAGAAGGGTCAGGTGACACCAGGAATCTTGTTCCAGAATAGAATAAAGCAAGGGACGTAGTAGAGAGCATGAGTGATAAGTGTCAATGATCATTGCAGAAGAGCACACCTAATCAAGATGCATCCTTTTACGTAAGAAGTGAATTGTGCCACGAATGGAGCATAAGTGTCGTTAAAGATGCTAACAAAAGATGGCAACAAGGAACATACGAATATCCTATCAGCAATTAGCAGTTTAGCAGAAACCATGAAATGTAACATCATATCGAGCAGACAGTCCAGAAAATAATATTTATCCGAGTAACATCAGCAAGATCGTACTAGTTCTTTCAACACCCAAAGTTAATCATGAAGAGTGGGAGAATCAAGAAACACCAACCAATCAAGAAACACCAACCAACCACTAGAGTCCTACCAAAACTTGAGCTTGAGCCTGCTGGTGGATTCAGTAGTTTTCTTGGACTGCACATCAATTAAATCAGTTGAAGCACTCTACAGACATTTATCTCAAATGATAATGCTATTAGGTGCTGAATTGCTAATGCACATTTAAAGGTAAATGAAGTGATGGGGGTCTGAGTATTATATGGATATGCAGTGGCTCGACATTGGGAATGCATCCGAGGAAGTTGGACAGCATCTTGACATCATTACGAACTCCAAATTGCACATTTAAGTCCAAGATCTTCTCAGCTGGGACCAGAATGCTCGTATTAACCACTGCCATCCTACAATTTAAAAAAATCAACACAATCGTATTTGTGCAAGCAATGAATTATGCCACCTGATGGAACATTTCATCTAAAAATGGTAGCACAGTAAGGAAAGCGAATGATCTCAGACACTTTGATTTTCGCACCAGAACCATGCCATTAAGGAAAAAAAATCATGAAATGGAACATCATAGTAAAGATGAGGATATATGAAATGTAAGATACTAATTTATAGATGCATCCAGAAAAAGTATAGTCCAGCTATTTGCCATTTACATGAAGGATAGTACAAGTAACTTCAGCATGCGAAGTTAATTATGATATATTGCTAGTTGAACGTTGCTCAACCTTTGATGGATAGTCAAGTGCATTCCATGTGCTTAAATAGAACACTGGCTAATACCAAAGGGACTACGGTGGATGAATCCGAAAGGGTCACGGCAAGAGAAATCACAGCCTTTTTGGAAGTTCCAAGGGATATCATCTTCAGGGTAAGCACTCTCACATATCACAAGAGAACAGCATTCGGTGGTCCTTTTCCCAGTGGACACAATCTTTACTTTGGCACTCGCCTCAGCCATCGAACTGAAACAGCCCTTGGCAAGCACAATCACTAGGCCCTTCAGCATCTGTGCATTCTCAACAAAGAACTTGAGGAATGCAAGCTCACTCCGTTCCCCTCGAAAATCATAGAATGCCATCACACTGATGTGTGACTTGATGCATTCAATGGCGCCAGATTCCTGCCAGAACTTGAGGTTGAGCCTGCCAGTGGATTCAGTAGTTTTCTTGGACTGCACAATGCAAATCAGTTAAATCAGTTTAAGAAATGTAATGGTTGAGCCTGATGGTTTATGCTATTTAGTGCTGATTTGCAATCAAGATAAATCAAGTGAACGAGGTCTCTGTCTCACATGGATATGCAGAGTCTCGATATTGGGGAAGCATCTGAGGAAGCTTTGCAGCATCTTGACATCGTTTCGGACTGAAAACCGCACATTTAAGTCCAGGACCTTGACACTTGCTACCATGGCGCTTGAGTTAATCACTGTCCCAGCCTGCAGTGCAACCCAATGAAATGGGCACAACAGGACACAGTTAAAGGACAGGCAGACTTTGCACACCTTCCGTCAATTATTTGCAAAAGGTGTCAAATTAAAGGGGAGAATGCAGTGCAAGCACCTTGATGATGGCATCGCCAACCTGCAGCACGTCTTTTGCCGTCTCCAAGCGTCCGAACAAGCGCAGCCGAGGGGCATGACCGATTTTGATCCTGCTGAATGATCTGTCGATTGTCAAATTCATTGGTAAGATGAGCCGCTCGAGGAGTGGTGTGTCCACCACGTCGATGCTCTCCAGATCGGATCCTAGAATCTGCACACACCGCAGGCTATGACTGACGAGGCGGAGACGCAGCGGGAAAATGTGGCCCTGGAAGCAGAGAATTTCCAGCACGGGGCTCCTGGCTAGTACGAAATGGATGTCCCGGCTGCTGATGAAGACGCCGTACAGGCCGAGTTCGCGGAGGTGGGGGAAGGAGGCGCCGCGAGGGAGGCCGGCGGTGTCCGGGAACTTCCAGAAGGTGGTGGGGATGGGCTTGTCGAGGTCGAGCGGCCACGGGCGGTTGATGAGGACGAGCTCCTGGACGCCCTTGACGGCGAGGTGCTGGAGCCAGCGCACGACCTGGTCGCGGTACAGGTCCATGTAGCTGCAGGCGATGTGGGCGCTGCGGATCGGGCCCGGGTGCGCGGCGAGGACGCGGGAGACGGCGGCGGCGACGGCGTCCGAGTCGGCGCGGTCGAGGTGGCTCGGGATCTCGTCGCCGCCGCCCGGGGGCGGGAGGGGGGGGGCGTCGGCGGTGCGCGCGGCGTCCTTGATGGGGAGGCGCGAGACGATGTTGACAAGGAGCGCGTCCGGGAGAAGGCTGAAGAGGTCGACGCCGCCGCAGCCGTCGGGCTCCGCGAGGGCGGCGAGGCGGGCCTTGGCGGAGATGGGCGGGACGGGGAGCGCTTGGTGGATGCAGGAGAGGACGCGGCTCATGAGCGCGCTCAGCTGCTGCGAGTCCATGCCTCTTTCGCGGGCAACGGATAGCGTGTCGCGGTCCATGAATGGCGGCGCCTGGTAGGAAACGAACGAAGGTGTGGGGACCGGGGAATGTGAAGGGGCGAAGCGAAAGCCAGTGCTGCTGTTTTGTCTGGCAAGGATAAAATTTGTTTCACATTCCGGACGCGGCTAAAAAATCAGCACGTGCCACCCAGATGAGCATTGAGCAACATCAAATAGCCACACTCTTCTTGTAACACTGATCCCAAAACGTAACAAAACAATATTTAACGCTGACACTAAAGTTCATGCAAAAGAATATTCTAGTGAAATGTACATGCAAAAAAATACTGATCCCAAAACGTAACAATATTTTTCGCTGACCACTAACTTCAGCGATAAAGTACATGAAACAACCTTTTTTTTGAAATAATTCTTGTGAAATGTACATGCTACGAACACACGATCGAGAAGAACGAGGTCAGGGTGGCTAAGCAAATGAAGCAACCTCAGCCCCCCCTCCAAAAAAAAAATGATGTACAAAGAACTTGTATCATTTCTGTAACAAATAAAGGGAAATTATGGCCATTTCGAGTGTTCAAGAAAAGATTACATGTAGCAAACTATCATCTAAATTTTTGAATAGCACAAGTGCATATCCTAAATACAATATTTGGGCTAAATAAACCTATGTTTTATTGTACTACCAGCAATCACATTTTTGTTATTGTACCAGCTAAATGAATAAAACAATAACAGGTGGAAATATATGAAGTGGTTAATGGATAAATGTCCAATCTTCATCCTAGTGAGCTGGTAAGGGCTTTTTTCTTGTGGTGTTCCCCACCGAATTTCGTACTGCAATGTTTGCAGCATGATTGTAATCCCTATGAGTAATGAAGAGAAGTCATTGGTCTCAAAAAAAAAACTTACATTCCAACCTAGTCTTAAAAAAAAAGTATCCCTCCATCACATACACATCCCTCTGTGCTGCAATTTTTCAATGCACAAATCTTTTTCTTATGTGGCCGTTGCAGAGAGCGGCAACTATAGAAGCCGCAGGAAGTAAAAAAATACGATCGAAGCATGAGCAGATAGCAGCAACTACAGAAAGCAGCAGGACGTAAAAAGTATTAACAGAACTACAGAAGCACGACTACTCGATGCGTATGACACAAGTATCCAATCCCTGAATCCCATCATCACCATAGTAAGATATGCATAAATCCATATGTTAGACAGTAGGTGGTCTAAACAACTCCTATACCATCCCAAGCCAATAGTTCAAAACAGCGCAACGAATGGACAGATCCAGAGAAACTAAGGTACCATAATGTATATATATGCAGATTTTGCTTCACAAATATGCAAGGGTTAATTAGGTCACAGGTCATTGTTGTTTCAACGGGATAAATAAAAAAAGAAGACCATATTGGTCTTGTGATAAATCTCTTTCAAGACCTGAACAGTTAATCAGGATGCACAAACTGCACAATTGATGAATTATGCTGCAAGGGGGAACAAACATTTCCCGGGAAACACTGATCAAAATGTTTTTCTTTTCTAACTATCGATCGAAATGTTAAAGCATCATTAAAAGAATTTGAACATGACGGAACAAAACAATAATAAACACAATAGCAAAGCAATTAACATTTGTGGAAGATAAACAAGCAAGACATAGTTGGAGTACAATTATTGGTAAAGGATGTTAACATATCAGAGTTACTAAGGACACCATAATGCATGCAGGGACAGATCGATCGACCAAATTGCATAAAGGCACATCAGAACCAAGATTTCATGACAGCGAAACCATTGATCAGAATTGAGTTGCAAGATATGTGCATAGTCGATCATAAAGAACAATCTGTAAGCAGAAAATCTACTGCCAGATGGAACTGGAACATGCTGAAGAAATTGGTAAAGAAAGCAAGCAAAACATGCCCATGGCCCATCTGCATATGCCAAGTCATATTTTAAGAATCATCAGTTTTTTTATGACTAAAAATTATGTAATGTAACTATTGAGGATCATCATCAGAAAAAATTGATCCTCGAAAGTGTTGGGCGTAGTACATTATACATGCTATCCAGCATATATAATTTATCTAAGTGAGTTACGGTACTTGTAAGCTCGCATCACATAAGCTAATGGTGCTAGAACAATCAACATCCTGCAATTTACAAAAAAGATAAACCAATAATTCAAAATCCTGTAAACACTAGTAGCCAATTCCAGTGAAATTATGCTAGCATGATGAATACAAAGCAGCTTTGGCTTCACTAGTATGTAAAAGAACCAGGTCAACAAATACTGCATGGGAAATGCTAATCAAAATGTTTCTTTATTTGAACTCTCTAATAGGAAATGTTAACAACGCACGGAAAGCTTGAAAGACCTCAAATATCTTTCTCCTGAACACCAAAACATTTACCAGAAATCATGTAATATTTATGAAATGCATAGAGGCTAATTTCAGATCCAGGAAACAACATTTGTTCTAGTATCACTAGTCATTTGTAAGAAGGGTAACACTACAGATGATGATCGCTTATATAGAACGCTTGTAGGGAACAAAGACAATACAGCTAACCAAAACAGCGCCTTGGCGTGGATACTTAAATATCACACTGAGCAACACATGTGGAACTACAGGCGAATGCAAAAGGATCGCGACATGATTCAGACCCTCTTCGATAGTCCCAAATTCCACCACCTTCAGGAAATATGCTCTCACAAACCTGCAGCATACAGCCTTCAGTAGCCTCTTTACCAGAGAACAGATTTCTCACTCTGTCCGCCTCAGCCACCGAATGGAGACACCCTTTTGCAAACACAACTACCAGCCTATTAAGCATCTGTGCACTCTCTACGAAGAACTTGAGGAACGAAAGCTCACTCCGCTCCCCTCGGAAATCATGGAATGCCAGCAAATTGATGTGTAACTGGATGCAGGCAATGGCACCAGACTCCTGCCAGAACTTGAGGTTGAGCCTGCCGGTTGGCTCAGTAGTTTTCTTTGACTGCACATCAATTAAATTGGTTAAAGCAATGCAAAGCTAATCTATTGTGTATTCATGTTTGGTAGGCGTGTATGCAAATCAAAGCTGAATGAAGTGACTGGACTCCCAATCTTACATGGATATGCAGCCTCTGGACGTTGGGAAAGCACCTTAGTAATGTAGTTAGCATCTTGGCATCATTGCGGACTCCAAACCGCACCTGTAAGGCCAGGATCCTGACAGTCGGGACCATGGCACTTGGGTTCACCAGTATCCCAGCCTGCAATTGAACCCAATTCAGTGCACAGGGACACATATTAAATGAAACATATCAAATTGACATTGATTTTTCACACATGTTGCCGAATGGAAGAAATGGAGAGAAGAGTTAGAAAGGGGAGATGCAAGCAGGCGCCTTGATGACGGTGTTGCCTACCAACAGCACGTCATTTGCCGCGTGAAGGAATCCAAACAAGCACAGGGCGGGGGCATGGACAATCTTGATAAGGCTGCACATATTCATATTGCCTGATAGAATGAGCCGCTCGAGACACGGCACATCCACCAAGATGACGCTCTCCACACTGGAGGTGAAGATCTTAACGCACCGGAGGCTGCGGCTGACAAGACGAAGACACAGAGACGACGAGTGGCCTTGAAAGTAGAGGATTTCCAGCACGGGACTCCTGGCGAGGACGAAGTCGATGTCCCGGCTGCTGATGGCGACGTTGCACAGGCCGAGTTCGCGGAGGTGGGGGAAGGAGGCGCCGCGCGGGAGGCCGGCGGTCTCCGGGAACTTCCAGTAGCCGAGGAAGAGGCGGGTGAGCGCGGCCATGCTGAAGATGGTGGCGGGCATGGGCTTGTCGAGGTGGAGCGGCCACGGGCGGTTGATGAGGAAGAGCTCCTGGACGCCCTTGACGGCGAGGTGCTGGAGCCAGCGCGCGACGCGGGGCCGGTCCTCGTCCATGTAGGTGCAGGCGAGGCAGACCCTCGAGACGGCGGCGGCGACGGCGGCCGCGTCGGCGCGCTCGACGTGGCTCGGGATCCCGTCGTCTCCGATGGCGGCGGGGAGGAGGTGGTTGTCGATGAGGAAGAGCGGGGCGGCGTGCCACACGAGGCGCCAGCGGCGCGAGAGCGCGGCGGTGCGCGCGGCGTCCTTGACGGGGAGGCGCGAGACGATGTCGGCCAGGAGGGAGTCGGGGGAGGCCGCTGACGCGGTCGACGGCGGGTTGGGGAGCGCGTGGTGGATGTAGAAGAGCATTTGCTCCATGAGGCCTTCCAGCTCCTGCGGGTCCATGCCTTGCCTGCGAGCCAATGACACCATTTTGGGATGCATGGTGGCCGGCGGTGCCGGGTTGGCCGCCGCCGCCGTCGTCGGGGGGAAGGGGACAAGACGACTAGGGATTTGGGTTTGGGAGTTGGAATGGGAAAATTAGATTGATAGCACTTGTAGAGTCTTGCTTTTGAACAATAGCATTAGTAAACACAGAGTCCTAAAAAGGTCACTCATATCTTCTCCTTCGCTGCTCAGCATAGCACTACTTAGGGGTAAAAATGGTGATATAAATTCCTGATTTACCGACGATCGTTTCCAAGAAAACAAAAAATAGGAAAAGGATTATGGAAAATACGGAAACGAAAATGAAAACGGGAAAATCTATACGAAAACGAAAATAAAAACGATAGAGAGATTATTCGATCGTATGGATGGAATATCGAATTATCTCGAATTTTCTAAAAAAAATACCGCATAAGACAGTTATCATCAGATCTTTTCTTTACCCAACTACCTCATGTGAAAATGATGAGTCGCATAAAAATAGTACCGTGATTTTTGCATGGTAATAACTAATTACGGTGATTTCTATACAACTATAGTCCATTTGCCTCTTACTGATTGATGTCCTGTATACGAAGTCCTTGTTCCATTCATGTTGCATGAACTTGATTAGGCCATTCACATATTAGTTTTCAATTTATTTAATCATGTGCTTGCGTGGGTAGCATGAACACATGCCATTATACAAAATGAATTGCTCACTTATGTCAATATTAGTAGTTTATCAAATATAGTAGAGCTCGACATTTTCAATCACAACTACCGTCTTCCGACCGATATCGACATATTTTCGTTCTGATAGTTTCGCTTTCGATATTCTGACATTTTTGGCTCCGTTTTCATTTCCGAGGTTACCGGTTTCGATTTCGTTTTCGACTAAATAATAAGGTTAGGAAATGATAATGTCAAATGGTTATTTTTGTGTGGCTGGACAAATATGCGAAATTTTACTTCATGTGAAATATTGTGATGTGGAGTCTATAAATATATCAAAAGCTCCTGTCCCAATTTTTATGTTTCAATGGCTGATTTGGTTTGATTCATTTTTTCTATTTTTGTCTCATTTACTTTGTAATTTTTGGGCCAAAAGTATTGTTTAAATTTATTATTATGATTATTTCTGTTTTTTAAATCATTTAAATATTAATTACGAATTTTTCTACCTCAAATGTCACATGTGCCTGTATAACACTCATAGGTAAAACTGTTTAGAAAAGTATTTTTTTAAAAAGTAGTGCTATGCTGAGCAGCAAAAGAGAGGATATAAGTGACGTTTTTAGGACTCTATGTTTACTAATGCTATTGTTAAGAAGCCAGTCTTTAAGAGTGCTATCAATCTAATTTTCCCGAATTGGAAGTGGGGGGCAGCCTGTGAGGCTCCTGTGAGAGAAGCGAGTGTGTGTTTTTTGTTTTGTAGCGTGGCGACTGGGCCACATGAGCAAGAGCAAAGCTACCAGAACTGGGCCAAATGTTCGCTTCGTTCCATATATTTGTCTTTTTTTTGTAACGTATATTTGTCATCTTATTTCGGATGGGAATGTCAACGAATTACGAATGTTTTTGGTCATTGAATACTTCTCTAAAATATTTATTTTTGGTATGTGATATTTTGATTTTTGGTACTGCTAGCATTTAGCGCCTGTCTGAGCCTACGCCGGAAAAAGGCTTCAAAATATGGCTTATTCGGTTCCTCTAAAATCCTATAAATGCTAGAGACTTTTGCAGGAGTAAGAGAATAAACTTGAGAGCAGGAATCATATGGAGGAATGGACCTCTCAAATCATGTTTTGAGAGGCTCCGAAACGCTTAACAAAGTAAAGCTCTTTCGTTCAGAATTTGACATAAAAATCAATGGAATTCGAGGATTTAATTGGAGTGGACAAATGTTGTAGGAAACGAAAAGTCAACTTAACTATAGTAAAAATGCATGAAAACTAGTTTGAAGGTATAGAGCGACTTATGTTTGTCTAAATTGTAGATTGCTGAAAACATGCCAACATGAACCAAATACTATAAAGAGATGGCTTCTTGTCTAATCATGAGAACTCCTTTGAGCCCACAAGAATTATACATGTGCACTAGACCACAACACATCAGAGCGATGATTTTTGAAGCGGGAATATATTAATTATAGTCTCTGCATCGAATTATACATATAACTATTTTTGTTACAATCACTGTGAAAAAAAAAAACAGAGAACGCTCTCAACTTCCAATCTCTAAGCACATAGTAATAACTATGAATGCTTGATGATGGACTAGTCTCGAAAATCATTAAACCCCATTGGTCTTACTTGGGCCATATCTAGAGTGAGGAGAGAACACTGGTCTTAAAACAATTCTCAAAGACCAGCAAGAGGCAGAAATAGAGAGGTTGATACCTGTGAATCCGCGACAATGCTTCACTGTTGCTTGATCTCAATGAGGTTTCAAAGTATTGCAATGTCAACTCTTAAATGACGCCTCAAACAAGAGAAAAGACGTCCTCAAACCCCACCGCCGACTGATCTAACCAGATCAAGGGTTTTCACCCTAAGCCTGACATTGCACCACTCCTCTCCAATGCCCACATTCATTCGTCGAATCGAAAGATCATGACCACGAAATCTCATCCAACACTACTGCCATTGAAAAACCAACAAAAAAGAATACTACTTGACCAGAGATGCTCCCATCATCCAATTCCACAGCCACATAGCACCAAACAATATTGATATGACGAGGCCACCATCACCATTCCTTTTTGTCACAAACCAATTTTCTAATCATGAAGTCTAGACCCGCCTCTCTCACTTCCCTTGGCAGTGCTGGACCAAGTGAAGAGAGTGTGAAGCCCACTCTCATTCTAGTTAGTCAACTTGGTTGCATGAACAAGGAACAAGGGCGAAGATGATCCACCTGATTACTACAATACAAAAGAAATGAAGAAACCTAAACTCTGCTGCTGCCCTCTAGATTTTGTTGAAGTAAACAAGATGTTGCTTGAAGCCATCATGACAGCAAAAAGAGGACCATGTATCACAAGTAGGGATGGCAATTCGGGGACGGGGAGCGGGTACCCGGATGGGGCCGGGCATGGGGGACATTTCCCACCCGTGGGTAGTCCCCGTACCCGCCCCGCTATGAATCGGGTACGGGGCGGGGATTGAATCCTACCCATGAGGACCCGGCGGAGACCCGGAAATTTGAAAAATCACTAGAACCAACCCACCTAGCCTAAAGAAAATGCAAATTTGCTGTCAATTTTATTAATGCAAATTTGTTAATGCAAATTTGCTATCAATTTTATCAAACTTTGTTAATGCAAATTTGATAAGGCACTTTATTAATGCAAATTTGCTGTCAATTTTGTCAAACTGATAGGGAAATGTCTTTATAGTGTTTTATCTGGCGGGTACCCGATACCCACGGGGATGGATTTCCACCCATAGAGACGGGGCCGGATAGAGATTTCTACCCAACACGCTTGACGGGGCAGGCATGGATTTCCTCTACCCGCCCCGTACCCGCCCCATTGCCATCCCTAATCACAAGTTGTAGCCAAACTCTCACGAGATGGTGATGATGATCTCCAGCCATATGGATGATAACAACAGCATGAATCTCCAAGAACACAACCCAGGCGTCGATGAGCAGGCCCAACAAAACAGCTGCACATCCTACCACTACGTCACACCAGCTGCACAACAGAGCGAGGACAAAGGTCAGCTGACTTAGCGTGTGTGCTCACTGACACACGGGCCTGGCCCCATGCGTCAGTGACTACTGTGCAGTAAGTCAGTCGATCTGTGTCCTCAGAGTGAGGATGCCATAGCAATTTATCTATGTTGGGCTTTTCTTTTTGGTGGCATCAAATACCTTCGGCTACACATACGGTGAGCACCAATATTAGCCAAAACCCGAATAGTGAGGAGTGGAAAATACGTGGATCAGTGGTTATAAGCAAAAAGGATTAACTAACATTTAGATGGCATCCGATCATTGCGGCTCTATTTCCGAAGCCTCAATGTACATGATAGTGGGACTACCAGCATGCAATATGCAAATGCCGAAGGCGATCCCCTGCCCCGCCCCGGAAGACGACGTCAAGTTTTACCGTTGTTCCAGGCCGAAGAAGGTTTGGGCACTCACATAGGTCCTTGGTTGAAGATGTTAAGGCTCACCGAAGACCAAGACATTTGAAGCCCCAGATGTCTATACATTTGGCAACAACGCGGAAGATACAAATCTCTAGCAAACTTGCGGCTGTCACACGTTTTCTAGTGCAAAACCCACCGTCGTTGTGGCATTGTTTTTCGGCACCTCTTCTGCGCCGCCGAGACGTGGTGATTTACAGCCGGGAACCAAATAGACCCTGTCACTTTTGTAGGTTGAACTATAAGTGAATTGCCCACCTCTTTCCATCAGCTTAGGCTTTTGGGTGAGCTGGTTGGTGCATGCAACTTAACATGGTATCGAGCCAGAGGTCTTAAGTTTAAGTCCCGACGACCGCATATTCCGTTGCGTCGCTCCTATTTTCACGTTTGCGCCCACGAGAGCTGCACGTGAGGGGGAGTGTTGAACCATAAGTGAATTGTCCACCTCACTCCATCAGCTTAGGTTTTTGGGTGAGCTGGTTGGTGCATGCAACTTAACAGAGGGTGTGATATAATGTGTAAAATGGACAAGATGGATCCAAGGTTAATGCCCTCAACCCTCTTTCGACAAGAATAAACCAAATTGAACACAGGAATATTATTGAATAAACATTATGTGATATAATGTGTAAAATGGACAAGATGGATCCAAGGTTAATGCCCTCAACCCTCTTTCGACAACAATAAACCAAATTGAACACAGGAATATTATTGAATAAACATTTACAATAAACCAAATTGTGCACGGTGACAAGTTAAAAGTCGCATCGACATTCACAATAAAGATGGGGATGGGTAATCGGAGATACAACGAGTAGCCATCCAGTGCAAATTGAAGGGATATAGACATCCAACATAATTGAGACGACGGCATTACAAAGACCTACAATGCAATTCTATTAGTGGCATATGGAAATGGAATGTCTTTGTCAAGTTCTCCTGAACTATTCTAGTTACTAGTAAAAATGCACGTGCACCACGCACGTGTCCGCTCAAACAACATCATTTGGCAGGATTTTATCATAAATAAAAATATACTCTCTCTATTCCTTTTTATAAGGGATCGGGGGACTTACCTAGGAAAACAGCACGTGGCACACATCAGGCAAGAAAGATTATATGGGAAAGACAAGTCACAATGCTAAGACATATCGGACGATCACAACTGCAGGCAGAAGAAATTCTTCCATGCCTCATGGCATACCTTCTTCTGACAAGCTTCCCTGCCTGAAAAATAAAATTCATGAAGCAACAACAGCCACCGGTCCACCATTGCCAAGGCCACGATCTTACAAGCAGCATCTGTGAGCAGGTCCATCCGTGAAGTGCCACTGAAAATAGAAAAATTATCAAGATTACAAAACAGAAATAGCAAGCTACATAAAGGCGGGTTTCTCTCCACCTACTCGCCAAGCATCTTGCTATGAAGAAGCATCTGTTACAGGTCACAAACCTGTTGCCTTCCAGAATGCATGTTCAGTGGGAAAACAACAAGCGACAGGGCAAAAAGAGCTTTGCAGGAGTACAACTGAATACTATCCATTTTTTCCCGTTAACAAAATCAAGTACCTCAAATCTTATAAATCTGAGACAATCAATCTTACTTTGCTATATTGCTTAGGATGACCTACTGCACACTATTTTCTTCGATCATTATTTGTTTTGCATCATTCTTTAGCTTGTAAACCAATAAAGATCAGTACGGAGAGGCACGCACAAAGTGATGACCTGCTGCACTCCTCTGTAATCTGATTGCACAAGACCACCTCTGGTACTGTTGTGACCCATCATTCAGGCACCCAAAACTGAATTTTGTTTTTTTTTTCTTTTCACAGCTGTGAGGCTAAAAAATGTCATGGATATGAACGACAACACGTTACACACACACACAAAAAAAAGACACTTATAAACACTAATGATGAGGATCACTACTTTTAGGCATGCATCAATATTTCGAGGAGATTCATCATATGAGAAATTGAGAATTAGTTAAGTTTTATGTGGTCAACTGAACAACCGTCTATTGTGTTCAACAACCGAGTACATCTAGAGAACCATAAAATTTATATATATGTTAAATTTGCAAGTGTGACATAGCGGGATAACTTACAGCTTCCTTCTAATTACCTTCTATCACTGGCTCATTCTGCAAGCAATGGCCTAAGCGGTTAAATGCGAGCATTGCCTGCAGAAGGAGATGCATAGAACCGTCTGATGGCTTCCTCGTCATGGGTGGATCTGTTGCAAGAAAATAAATTTGGTTAACACGCATGAGAGAGCTGTATTAAATGAATTGCAAGAGATGAAAGTTATATAACACAACATCAGTTTCCTCACAGTCCGAATGTTATAGGCTTATAGGTCTAATGGTTCACACAAGGTAGATTAGCAAGAGAAACAGTGTTGCACTATATGCCGACAATAGGCAACACATAAACAAATGATTTCTAAAGGAATTAGTAGCATGAAGGTATTCAGCACATGGAAATATCTGTGCGAGGTTTCAGTTTCTTACAAAGTCCATGATTTTGAACAGCTCATATATATACGTATCGCTGTGAGATCAAATTCATTAAATGAGAGCAGCACTGACAACAACAACAAAAAAAATTATTAAAAATTACACCTTTTATCAAGCAATGCTTTCAGAGCTTAGCACAACCTGATGGTGGCGGCCGTATTGCCTTTCATGAGTGGCATTTTCCATGACTCAACACATGTATATATCTCAGTCCAGTAAAACATTGGCAATTTAATTGCATCATGAGGTAATGCGATAATAGATGAAGGTTTACACTTAGAATCGACCAGTTGTGACCATACAGTGAGCTCTCATCTCGCTTCAATCAAGCGAAAGGGCAAATGAACCAGCAAATGGTCTCTTTCATATAAATATAATCCGGAAAAGGAGAAACCACATCTCATGACATTGAAATGGATCTCACTTTTACAATTGGCAAGTTGCATTCTGCTAAAACAAATTTGACTAATGGAACAAAAAACACACCTATTCTTTTATCTATTTTTCTACCAACTTCAAAGAAAAAGTCTCAGAACCCCAACCTCGCCCATCCCTATAACTTGAGTGGCAGCAATAATTTAGCAACTGTGAATAGAATTATTAGGTAGAATTATTAGGTTTTGAATACAAGAATGCCATTATGCGGTAACTTCTGTTGGAACAACAAAACAATGAAAACCATTTTTATGGGACCATAACATTACCATCTGAAAGCATGCTATGTAGTCACAATTCAGACATGTTTTCATTTTCAGTCAACCAAACTGAACAAATATTCATTGCAGGTCCTCTTTGTCTCCTAGTCTCCTCTCCTGAAATACATTGCAAATCAAATTCGTCAAATGAAGCCTCTTGTCAATGATTTCAGCTGCTCCAAAAAAATGAAATAAAAATGGAGCATGCTGTATAAACTGCTTGTCTTCAAGCAGCTAAGGAAATCTGCACGGCAAAAGCATTGAGACTCACGCACACATCATTATTTATTTTTCCTTGTGTTCATGCACACATCAATGCACTATTATATCAGAATGGCCTCTAGAACCTCGAGATCACTCATAACTGATGGAACATTCTGGGAATCTAAAAATATAGTGAAAGAAAAAAATTGCATATATTGGTGAAAACAACGAAGGATCCTTTGCTTCTTCTCTTCTTACCTCTTGCCCCTGTAAGAAAAAATAATGCCAACAAATAAACCCAAACAAGGCCACACACCAGTGCGCTGCATGCTTGCCTCCAACCGTCAGCCAATCAATCTCAGGAAAGCACCTCATGCCCTGTTATGGAAAAATTCAATTTCGACCTAAAGAATAAATTGTATAGGGGTCATCCAGTAGTCAAATAATTGAGATTTGATAATACCGGACTTGGCAATGGAGATATCACACGGTCTATAGTCAAAACGACACAACTACCGCTATTGGAAAGATCTAGAGCCAAAATCATGCTCAATTCATTTAGAATACGTCAGACACCGCTATTGGAAAGATCTAGAGCCGAAATCATTCGTCTCATGCATGCTCACCTGGGTGTGTTTCTTGCTGATCCCTGTGGCTCGCCATGTCTCATTACAGCTGCTAGGA